>JAJMZS010003202.1:0-32641 GCA_023807205.1 Isotricha prostoma
TTGAAATTTTATGAAAATTAAATGTTAGTTTGATATATATTTTTATAAAAAAATTTAATTTTTCTATTTATAATTATTTATTTAAATATAAAATTTATTTTTTTATTTGAAAATATATCTTCAATAAATAAATGAGTTCAAATCAATTTAATTTTTTATTTTAAGATATATTCATTTTTATTAATATATATCATATTATATATTTGAAGATCTTGACTTTTATCCTATTAATATTTTAGTTATTTACAATTAATTTATTTATTTCCAATCTTTTTGACTATTTCTTAAATTTTTAAATATCATAATTTAAAAAATGAAAAATGAATTAAAAAAATAAAAATAATTGTAAAATATTAAAAAAATATTATGGAATAATCAATTTAATTACATTTCAAAAATAAAATTAACAATTATTAAATAGAATTAAAAACAATTAACTTTCCCAAAATGATAGATTATTATTATTGTCCAAATAAGCAATTGACTTATCTTTTAATTCAACAAATGAATTAATCAAAGTTTTAAATTCAAATTTTTTTTCTTTAATTTTCTTAAATTTTTGTTCCTTATATTGATATTTCACAAGATAATTTCTATCTCTATACGAAAATGAACATAAAAATAAACCATCTAAACATTTATTAATATAATAAATTGTATCAGTTCCTCCAATATTTGAAATAAGTTGATGAGTAGATATTTTAATTAAATAAAATCCTTTTGAATGAGTTCCTCCAACACATAATATATCATTTTCTAATAAACACATGTTTTTCTTTGTCCATGAAGAATGAATATTATTAATAGTTGTAATAATAGAATAATTATTAGAATTCCAAAATATAATATATAAATCATCATATGATGAAGTAACAAATTCATTTTTATTTAATTTAATAATATTACAGCTACTATTTGTATTTTGGAAATAAATATTTGTAATATTTTCAAATTTATTTTCATTATTTAATATCCATATTTGCATTATTCCATTATATGATATTGAAATTAATTTATTTTTTTCAATCTCAATTATTTTATAAGCATATTTTACTTTTAATGTTTGTTCAATTTGATATTTATCTTCTTCAATTAATTTAAATATCTTCATTGTATTATCTTCAGAACATGTTATTATTCTTCCATCATTTAATATAGTAAATGAATTAATTATGTTTATATGTTCTTTAATTGATAATTGAATATGATAAAAAAGATTTATTTTTTTATATATAATTAATGAATTTTTAATACAACAAATTAATCTATCATCATTTAATTTATCTATATGATTACGATCAAAATCAAGCACACTAAATGATAATTGACGAACCTTTTCTGCAAAAGATTGTTTTCCCCCCATCCTAAATTATAATTAATAGATTAAAAATATTTAAATAATTAATTTTTGGAAATTTCATTTATTCATTAAATATAAATATAATAATTAATATTATTTTTTTTGTTTATTATATTATTATACTTGTTTTATATATATTCTAAAATAATATATTTAAATTAATTTAATTTTTATTTTTATTATAAAATATTATATATTATTTTCTAAAAGCAAAAACCATTTTTACAATTTTTTAAATAAATTTAGATTTTAATTAACAAATATAATTAATATAATTTAATATATTTATATTTAAAAATGAGTAAAATAAAAAATAAATAAAAAATATTCATACTGTTTATTTTTTTACAAATTTCTTTGAATATATTTATAAATGTAATTCCTCTTCTAATTTTCTTAATCTTCATCATTTGAATTATTTTCTTTTTTCTTTCATAATAATTCTATAAAAATTTAATTTTTAAGATAATTTAGAAAATTTATAGAGATTTAAGGGAGTCAAAAAAAAGATATTTTAAAAATATAGAGAATAAAATTTTTCTTTTTTTTTTGAATTAGATTATATTAATTACATTTTCTTCTTTTTATTTTATTCTTATTTTATTCACTTGATAATTATTTAATTTTTCTGAAAAAGTCATCTATATATTTTTAATATTTTTGTTAGGACTAAAAGAAGTTTATTATTATTTTTTTAATAGGGATATAAAATATAAAATAAAGAGAAATATATTTTATTATTTATATTTTAGAATTTAGTATATAATTGAAGCATTTTGAAGTTCATATAAGCAAAGACTATTTAATTATTTTATTATCTTTTTTACTTCTAATTTATAAAATTAAAGATTAAATACCCTAATTGGTAATTGATTTATAAATTTGATTTTTTTTATGTTAAAAATTGTTAATAAAAAATTAGAAGAATGAGTTAATAGCATTTTGATATTTTTGATTTAATATTATAAAAAATTTGACCAAAAGATTGAATTCACGTGTTATTATTTAACTTGATAATTTTATTTTTTATGATAAAATTATAATATTGAGTTCTGTTTCTTTTTTTAATTTTTTTTCTATAGCATTTATATTTTCATCTAATTTTATTTCTTTATTATCTTCTATTAAATAATTAGGTGAATGAGTCGGTAGCTTTTTAATTTGAGAATTAAATTTTTGTTTTACTTTTTAAATTACAGTAAATTATTTAAATTTTTACAAGAATAAAATGTAATCTTTAAAATTGAATTTTATAAATTTTCAACAAATTTATAAGAAAAAAAGAAACAAAAAATTCACTCTAAATTCATAAAAAAATAATAAAAAATATTTAAGAAAAAAAAGTAACAAAAATTTCACTGTTAAAATTCAATAAAAACTATCCAAGAAAAAAAAGTTACAAAAATATCATCTTTAAAAACAAGAATTTTAAAATGAAAAAAAAAAAAAATCCTTAAAATTTAACCATAAAAAAAAGAATTTTATAATGAAAAAAAAATAAATCCTTAAAATTTAACCAATTTCCATATAAAATTCATAATAAAAAATATATATTTTTATTTAGTGAATTTCATTTTTTCCCCATAAAATTTTTATAATAAAATATAAAATCATCAAAAAGCTACCAACTCATGCATTCAAATTAATAAATAAATTTTATCATAAAAAGAATAAATTCACAAGTCAAATACTAACGTGAAAATTCAATTTTTAAATCAAAATTTTTTATAAAAAAATATAAAATCATTAAATAGCTACCGGAAAATGCATCTAAATTAATACAATAAAAATTTTGATATAAAAAATAAAATTCACAGGTTAAATACAAAGATGCGAATGCATTTTTTTTAATTTTTTTTAATATTAATTCAAAATCATGGAATTTCTACAGACGCGTGCATTTAATTTTATATTTTGAAAATTTAACATAAAAAATAAAATTCATAGGTTAAGTGAGGATTTAATTTTTAAGTCAAAATTTTTATAGTATTAATATAAAATCATTAAATAGCTACCGAGGTGTGCATCTAAATTTTTATAATAGAATTTATATCATAAAAAAACAAATTCACATGTCAAATATCAATATGCGAATTTAATTTTATATCAAAATTTTTATGTTATTAATTTAAAATCATCAAAAAGCTACCGGAGTGTGTATCTAATTTTTTATTTTAGAAATTTTGACTTAAAAAAATAAATCCACTAGTTTGATAACAATATGAAAATCCATTTTAAGTCAAATTTTTATGATTAATTCAAAACCATTAAAAATCTATTGGTATATGTATCTAATTTTTTATAATAGAATTTATAATATAAAAAAATTAAATTAATAATCCAGTTGCCAACTTATGAATTCAATTTTAATAATTTACTTTAATACCTCATTAAATATTTATTTATATTTAATAATTATGAATTTAAAAGTATTTTTTTTCTTTTAATAATAATAGTTATTTAAATTTTAAATAATTTGAATAAATTAAATTAATACTTGTTTTGATTTTAAATTAAATTTTATTATCAAATCCTTAATTATTTCATCATTACGATTTTTAATTCTTTTTTTTTTATTTTTTTATCAAAAAAATTATAATATATATCAAGATAAGAAATAGAATGAAAATTACATTTAATTTCGTTTATAATTCATTCAACTTAATAAATATTACTTTTTTTATTGAAAAAAAAAAGTTAAGAAATTATATAATTATATAACTTTTTTTAACAACTTAAATTTATTTTAAGGTCATCATAAAATGATTTTAAATAAAAATGGAAAAAGATGATAATTCAAAAAAAGAAGAATATTATAGTGAAAAAATCAAGCAAATTCCTAATAAAATAAAAAATATAGGAAAAACTCTTTTTGAAAAATTAAAGAATTTATTTTTGAATAATGAAAAAAAAAATGATGAATTACATTTAAAACGAATAAAAGAACATAATCAAATAATGGAAAATCTAAAAGAAGAATTTGAAAAAGAAATTCAAAAAGAAAAAGATAATTATAAAATAGAAAAAGAAAAAATTGAGAAAGAAAAAAATGAATCTTTAGAATTAATAGAAAAAGATAAAATAGAAAAAATAAATATAAATAATAAAAAATATGAGGAAATAATTTCTTATTTAGAAATAATTAAAGATGATAAAGAAAAGATAATTGATTATTTTAATAATTTAAAGAATATATAATATCAATAATAAAACTTATTTTAATAAACTTTCCTTTATTTTTTATTATTCAAGATTATTATTTTAATGTTAATCTTCAGTTTTTTTCCTTAAAGCACATATAACCTAATTACAATTATTATAATTATTTCTTTTTGTAAATTACATTTTTATATTTATTAAAAAATATTATTATCAATATTAAAAAACATATTTTATAAAGAAATAAGTTTTTCAATCATCAAATAAATTATATTTTTCTTTTATATTTAAAATTTTAAATGAAAGATTATCATAATTTATTAAAAAATTGTTTTCAATTTAATTGATAATTTATTTTGCTTTATTATTAATTTATTATATTAAATATGAGAATTTAGGATATAAAATTAATCCAAACAAGAATTATTACATTCTTCAAAATATAAAAAAACTTTTGTTTTTTGGTTTAATTACAATTTTTATATTTTAAACAAAATTATTAAAGAATAAAAATTCTTAAATTAACCTTTTATATAAAATTAACATAAATATATATAATATGAATAAATGAAAATATAAAATAATATTTTCATTCAATAATAAATTCATCAATAATAAAATCTATATTTACAAAATATTTTAATCTTTTTTAAACAAAAATGATTAAATAATTTCAACATTACCATCAGAATCAAAATCACTAAAATCACTTTGACTATCTTCATCACTTTCTTCATTAACTTTATTTTCAACAGAATTAAAATTAGAAAAATGAGAAAGTCTTTTAATTTTATTATTATCTAAATCATTAATTAAATTATTTAATTCATTTTTATCAACTGAAAAATTACTATTTTCAATTTTTTCATTAAAATCATTATTATTAAAATTTTTCACTTCAGAAGAATTATCTTTAAAAGAAGATAAATTTAAATTAAATTGCTTTTCAAAATTTAAATTTAATTGATTAAACATACTTTTTCTTTTTTTTGATTTTTCTAATTCAATTAAAAATTCTTCTTCATCAAAAAAATTATATTTAATAGGAGGTAAAATTCCTTTTTTATTATTTTCAATTTTAGGTGAATTACTAATTGAAAGATCAAACATTGAATTTCTAAAACCAAGAAATTTATAATTTGTATTTTGTGATTTATTTAATTTTTCTTTTGAAGAATTTATACTTTCATAATTAGTTAAATTTTGTTCTGAATCAAATGCAGAAATATTCAAATCTTTACTTCGATTACCAAAAAGATATTTATGCATACAATAAATTTTTTCTTGAGATTGAGGTAATTTTTCTTCATTTATTTTTTGTTCGTAAGAAAATTTTGTAAATTTATTATCTAATGGAATATTATTTATTTCTGATTTCATATCTTTTTATATTAACTAAATTTATTTTTTTTATATTCAAATATTTTTTAGTTGAAGTTAAATATCAAAAAAATTTATTTTTAAAATTATTAATTTAAAAATAATTAATCAAAAATCAAAAAATAATAAAAAAAAATTAATTTTTTTAATTAATGAATTCACCTACCTTCGGAAATGATTCTCCAAAACAAAGAGATTTTTCCTTAAATAGAGGAGTAAGATGGGTATTAATGATAATATTTACATTTTTATATATAATATTAATGTTTAATGTTGGAATATTCACAGCAGCGACAACTAAAATAAAAGAAGATTTATCATTAAATAATGAACAATATGGTTTATTAGGTTCATATAATGGTGGAGGAAAAATAATAGGAACTTTAATTTTTATGATAATTGTAAATAAATTTAATAGAAAATATCTTTTAATTATTCCTTTATTTATAAGTTCACTTTCAATTTATTTTTTTACTAAAATTGATAATAGATACATATTATATATTTTAAGAGGAATAAATGGAGTTTGTCAAGTATTTGGTTTTATTTATTTTCCAATTTGGATTGATCAATTTGGAATACAAAAAAGAAAAACAATGATGATGACTCTTATTCAATTAGCTGCTCCATTTGGAATGGCAGGAGGTTATTTAATAAATTATTTAATTGGAAGTGAAAGTTGGAGAGCTGGTTTTATTATTGAATTTGTTGGAGAATGTGGTTTATTATTTTTATTACTTTTTTTCCCTAGAATTTATTTTTCAAGGAATATTTATTATAAAAATGAAGGTGATTCTAGAAAAAGTAAAAGAATAAAAAGTAATGATGAATTATTTGATAATGATAAAAAAGAATTATTTTTAAAAGAAGGTAAATCACCTGATTCTATTTTTTATGCTGAAAATAAAAAATCTAAAGTAGCTGGTTCATTTTTTTCAAATATTATTTCAATATTAACAAATAAACTTTTTATGTTTGCAGTTTTATATAAATCAACTACTCAATTTATTTGTGCTGGAATTGGTTATTGGATTGTAGATTTTTTAGAAAATGTCTTAAATGAAAAAAGCCAAGGTGTAAAATTTCAATCTTACTTAATTATAATTATTGGAGGTCCTTTAATTGGAATGGTAATAGGAGGATTTTTAGGTTCTTTAACAGGAGGATATGAAAAAAAAGCAAGTATATTTTTAATTTTTATTTTTCAATTTATTGCTTCTATTATTGGTATTTTTGTTATTTTTTGTGATACTGCTAATTCATTTAATTTAGTTATTGGAACTTTTTTTATTTTTAATTCTGCTGCTGTACCAATTAATAGTGGATTTATACTTTGGGCTGTTCCAAAAGAATTGAAAGGATTAGCTAATGGAATTAGTAGTTTAATTGTAACTTTTTTAGGTAAATTCCCTGCTCCTTTTCTTTATGGTTTTATTCAAGAAAATTCTTCTCAGAAAAATTCTAAAAATGGAATGATATTTTTAATGATTATTGCATTTGTTGGAGATGTATGTTTATTATTAGCTGCTATTTTTAGAGCTTTAATAAAAGATACTGATACTACTATTAAAACAGTTAAAGAAAGTTTTGTTGATATTATGAGAAATAGCATTAATGATGTTGTTACTCCTGAAATTAATACAAATAATAATATTAATAATATTGTAATTGAAGAAGAAGATGAAAATATTAATTATCTTGAGCAAGATAGTGGAATTAAAAGCGAAGAATTAGATGATAATTAAAAAATAATAATATTTTTGACATATTTTTATTTAAAAATAGTTTGAATTACAAAATTCAAAAAAAAAATTCTTTATAAAAATATTATAATTATTTTAAATCAATATCTTATAAAATCATATATAAAAAACTTTTGAAAAAAAAATAACAAAAAATTCTAATTCTCAATCCATTCAATCCTTTTTCCTTTCTCCCATAAACCTTCTTTCCATTCATTAGTCTTAGGATTAAAAAACTTCCCTTTCCCATTTTGTCTCCCATCTTTCCAAAAACCATAATATTTCCTTCCATCACTCCACTCAAATTCTCCATAACCTTCTTTCTTATCATTAACATATTCTCCTTTATAAACTCTTCCATCAGGCCAATTAAAAACTCCATTACCTTCCATTTTATTATCAACCCAATCACCATCATATTTCCTTTTATCTTTCCAAATATAAACTCCTTTCCCATTAATATTATTTCTTTCAAACTTTCCAATATAAACACTTCCATCACCCCATTCAAATCTTCCATTACCATTTTTAAATCCATTATCATAATAACCTTCATATTTACTTCCTCCAGGCCAACTTTCAACACCATAACCACATTGTTTATCATCTTTCCACATTCCTTCATATTTCCCTCCATCAATATGACAATAAACACCATATCCTTCTGCTTTATCATCTTTCCATTCACCTTCATAATAATCACCATCATTATGTTCTAATTTACCTTTAATGTTTGCTTTGTCATTTTGCCAAAGACCTTCATAACGACTTCCTTCAGGCCAAATTTGAATACCACGTCCATGTCTTTTGTTTGTTGTTGGATCCCATTCACCATAATAAATTATGTGAGAATCATTCTCATATGGTGGACGAAGAGTTACTTGTTTTCCATCGTTTAATGGGGGATATTTTTTAAGTATTAGTTCTAATGATGATTTTGGGATTTTTTCATATAAAAATGAAAGTTTTGAATTTTGAAGTTCTGGTTTTTTTATTTCTTTTTTTGAGGATTTTAAATTTTTTGATCTTGATGTTTGAGTTTTGGTCATTGATTGAATTAAAGTGTCGTCTATTATATCGATGTTATATTTTGGGATAACGGAATTTTCAATATTTTGATTTTTGGAATTATAGGAATTATTATTATTGTTTATTTGATTTTTTTTTTTTGAAAAGAGTTTTATTTTGTCACGCATTCTTTTTCCACGGAAACGAGATTGAATTCTAATTATTGTGTTTAATAATTTTGGACTTTGACCAAATATTTGAACTATTTTTTTATTTTGTTATTTATTATATTTTTTACTAGTGTCTTTATTTATTTTTGGAGCTGCATGTATATCATTTTCTATATTTGTTTGACGAAAACAACATACTCCCATTTTATTGAATATTATTTAATATTTTTTATTTTTTATTTTTATTTTTTTGTTAATATTATAGTTTAATTTAAATTCTTTTTATAATAATTAAAAGTTTTTTTTTTATTTTTGATATAAATTTAATATCAAATGTTCATTTGTTATATTTTCATATTGAGTTGTTTAAAAGATTTTAAAAAATTATACTTTAAATTATAAAAACTAAATTATTAATAAAAAAAATTACAACATTAAATTAAAAATTAATTGATAATGAGTACGAACAACATTTTATGGATGGGGGATATTTTCCCATATATGACAGAATCATTTATATTAAATTCTTTTAACCAATATGAAATAAAACCAACACGTGTAAAATTAATAAAAGATAAAAAAACTAATCAAATAAAGAATTATTGTTTTATTAGTTTTCCAAACATGCAAACTGCAAATGATGCTTTAATGAAATTAAAAGGAAAACCAATTTTAGGAACAAATAATCAATTTAATTTAAATTGGGCAAATCATAATAAAAATACAAATAAAACTATTTATGTAGGAAATTTAAATCCAGATATTAAAGAAATTGAATTATATAATTTTTTCAAACAAAAATATGAAAGTGTGCATCATGCAAATATAATTTGTGACAACGGAATTTCAAAAGGATACGGATTTGTACTTTTTACAAATGAAAATGAATATAATAGATGTTTAAATGAAATGAACGGAACAATTTTTCATGGATATCCGATTAAAGTTAAAGAACAAAGAAAAAAAGAGGAAAGTGAAATTAATAGTAATAATAATTCTTTTAGTACTGTTGCACAAAGTTTAAGTGGTTCAAATTCAAGTTTAAGTTTATTAGAAAATATTAATTGTGTCAATTTTTATCCTAAAAATAAAAATTATGAAATTAATAATTCTAATAAGAATATAAATTCAAATATTAATAATTTTAATTATAATAAAAATCATACTTTTTCAATGAATGATAATAATTTAGAAATTTTGGATAAATTAGATGAGGAAACTTTATATCAAAAAATAGGATATGCAATTAAAAAAATGAAAGAACATTATGATTATTATTATATTGGTGATAGATCAAAATTAAAATGTAAATAATATATTAATTTTAATTTTTAGTGTCAAATATGTATATGTATTATAGCAGTGACTATGATGATAATTATGATAATTTTTATAATTAAAGAAAATATTACAACAACTTATTTTTTGTATTTTGATTAAGACTATAAATTAGTTTTCACTTTAAAGTTTTATTAAAGTGAGAGTATAAATATATATATATATATATATCACATAAATTTTAATATAAAAAACATGAATCATGATGTTATAAAGATATAAATATTAAAGAGAGAGGTAACTGTTAATGATTAGAATAAAAAAATGAGAATAATTTCGGAAACATATATTAAAAATAAAATATATTCTTTTTATAAATATATTTATATATATATAAACACTTGATAATCATATTAGTTATTAATATTTAAATATAAAGAGATATAATTTAGTATATATAATATAATTTATTATATTTATTAAAAAAGTTTTGTTAATTTCAAAAAAAAAATAAAATAAAAAACCTATGAAATTCCCATGAATATTAAAAAAAATTATAAAAATAAAATTTTCATACTCTTTCTCCAAAAAAAGAAAAAATAAATAAACCTAAAAAAAAATAATAATATATTAAAAGAATTAAACCATAAAAAAAAAGTAAAAAAAATGAAAAAAGAAAAAGAAAAAAAAGAAGTTTTTTCCTCAACAGAATCACCTCAAGACCCGAATACAGAAAATGAAGAATCAAAATCTCAAAAATTAAAATCTCCAGATACAGAAATTCAAAAAGTAATAGATTTAATAAATGAAATAAAAAACGATAATACACGTGAACATGCCTTAAGTGAACTAAGTAAAAAAAGAGAATCATTCAAAGACTTAGCATTATACATTTGGTACTCAACAGGAACAGTATCATCATTACTTCAAGAAATAATATCAACATATGAATTATTAGAACCTCAAAAATTAACAATTCAAATATCAAATCGTGTTTGTAATGTTTTAGCATTATTTCAATGCGTTGCTGCAAATCATCAAACAAGACCTTATTTTTTATCTGCACAAATTCCTATTTTTTTATATCCTTTTTTAAATATTACACATAAAACAAGACCTTTTGAATATTTGAGATTAACTGCTCTTGGTGTTATTGGTGCTCTTGTTAAATTTGATAATCCTGAAGTTATTTCATTTTTGTTAAATACTGAAATTATTCCTTGGTGTCTTAAAATTATGGAAAGGGGGAGTGAATTATCAAAAACTATTTCTACTTTTATTGTACAAAGAATATTATTAGATGATTATGGGCTGAAATATATTTGTAGTTCTCCACAAAGATTTTTTACTATTTCTTGTGTTTTTTCTAGGATGATTATTAATAATCCTAGTCAAAGACTCTGTAGACATATTATTAGATCTTATGCTAGATTGTCTGATAATAATTTAGTTAAGGATATTTTAAAAGAAAATATTCCATCTTGTTTTAAAGATAAAAATTTTATTAATAGTTTGGATGATTCTAGTAAAAAATGGATGAATTATTTAAATAAGTCTTTAAATGAAAAAATTCCTATTACACATAATGGAAATAATATTACTATGAATAGTAGTAATATTAATAATAATATTAATAATAGTATTAATAATAATATGAATATGATGATTATGAATCAACAGAATTTTATGTTAAATCAAAGAAATGATTTTGGTGTTTATGGAATGTATAATAATAATAATAATAATAATGCGAATTTGTATATATAAATTTTGAAAAAAAAAGTTTTATTTTTATCTATATTAATTATTATTATGAATATTGAGTGTTTTTGGTTTTAATTTAAATATAAATTATTTTTTTCAATTAGAAAAAAATTTGATAATTAAATATTATATTACTTTTTATTTATAATATATTATCATCATTATTTGCAAAAGAATCATCCTCATCATTTCCTTTATATTGATCATTATTGTAATAAAAATTATTTTCATTTAAATAATTTTGAGTATTTTTTGTTTCATTTTTTGATAAATTATCATCATTTTTATTTATCCTAAAAGGAAATGAATATTTCTTTTTATTATTATTTATATATTTTTCATCATCATTTTCACTTTGTAATAATTTATTGAAATTTTGATTTAGAATATTGTCATTCTCATTTTTTATCTTATTTATATTATTAAAATTGTTTTGAAAATTTTTTAAAAATTCATCTTTTTCATTTTCTTCTTCTTCATTATTTTCAAGATCAATTTTACACAAATTTTTTTTATTATCATTTTCATTAATACTATTGTTATTATCTTCATTTATAAATTCATTATCATCTAAATATTTTGTATTATTATCTTTATTTATTAATTCTTTTAATACATTATTTTTCTTTTCTTCTTCATTATTATTATTATTATTATTTGATATTGTTATACTTTCAATATCATCATTTAATGAACTCTTTTTTCTATAAAAATTTTTATTTCTAGTTTCTGGTTTTTTTCTATCTGTTTCATTTTCAAAAATATTTTCTTCATCTAAATTTTCATATTCAGATTTTTCTTTTTTAATTTCACTTATTTCTTCATTATTTTTAAATTCATATTTATCTTCTTCATTATCTTCTTCTTCATTTTCTTCATCTTCATTTTCTTCATCTTCCATTTCTTCATTATTATTATTTTCTGTTGTTGATTTATTTTCTTCATTATTTAATTTATCATTTTTTTCATTTTTGTTTACATTATCTTCTTCTTCCTCCAAAGTTAATTTTTCAAATTTAGTTTTCTGATTATTATTATTATTTTCTTCTCCTTCATCCCATTCTAATTTATCTTCTTTTTTTTTATCATTTATATTATTTTTATTTTCCTCTATTATGTTTTCTTTTATTTCTTCTATTTGTTTTGGTAAAGGTTTTAAATTATCTGATAAAATTTTGAAATCATTATCATTCTTTATTTCATTTTTATTATCTTCTTTTTCTTGTAAAATATTTAATTCTCTTTCATTATCTGATTTATCTGAATTATCTAATTCTTTTTCAATTCTATTTATTAAAATATTTTCTTTAATTTTTTCATCTTTTATTTCTTTATTATTATCTTGTTTTTTTTCATCAATTTTATTTTTTTCATTATCTAAACAATTTATGATATTATTAGATTCATTATTTATTATTTCTAAATTTAAATTTTTATCATTATTTTCATTGTTATTTCCATTTTCAGATAGTTCCTTATTTTCATATTCATCATTTTCTTTAATGCTTTCGTTATTTTGTAATTGCTCCTCTATTTTATTTTGTATATCATTTTGTATCTCATTATTATTTATTGAATCATCTATTTCATATTTAATATTATCATTTTCATCTTCATCTATTTTTTCTAAGTTTTCATTTTTCTTTTTTTTATTTTTTTTCTTTCTTTTTTTTAATTTATTAATTTCTTTTAATAAATTTTTATTTTCTTCTTTTAATTTATCATTTAAATACTTTGAATCAATATATAATTCCCTTAAAGCCTCAATTTTATTTTGATTTTCGTCAGTTTTAGAATCAAAATCATTAAATTTATTTTTTATATTTTTATTTTCAAGAGTTAATTTTTTTATTTGTTCTTCAGATTTAATTAATTTATTTTTTATTTCATTTAATTCGTTTTTTAAATTATTATTTTCTTTATTTAAATTCTCTATTTTACTTTTTAATTCATTATTTTCTTCTTCTTTAGAATATTTTTCTTCTCTTAAATTTCCTATCAATTTATTCATTGAATCAATTTCATTTTTTGTAATTATACCTTCATTTTCATTCTCTTTTTTCTTCTTTTTAACACTTAATTTCTTATTTTTATTTAATTTATGAAATAATTTACAAGTCTTTTGTTCATTTTGTGCTTGAAGAATTTTTTCTTCTAATTCATGAGCTTTTTTATTTTGATTATTTTTAAATTCTTTAAATTTTTCCTGAAAGCTTTTAAAATTTTTTGATAATTGTTTATTTTTTTCATTCATTTCTTCACAAAATTTTGTCATTTCTTTATTTTCATTTATAATTAATTGATTTTCTTTTTTTATTTTTTCATATGTTTTATTAGATAAATTATTTTCATTATTCTTTGTATTATTGTTTATTGTTAAAAATTGTATTTTTTCATTTTTTTTTTCTATTTCTTGCTTAAGTGCATTAATAAATATCATTTCTTTTAATTTTTTTTTATGATTTTTTGATATTTTTATCATATTTTCTATATCTGGTAATTGATTATCCATCAAATTAAAATTAGATTTTGAACTTTTATTATCTCTATATGTTGATATATTTTCAATACTAGTTATTTCACTTTTTATTTTTTTTTTTTCAGAAAAATTTTGATCAATTATTTGCATTCCTTTAATTGTTGAACTATCACTTTTATTAATTATTTCTTGAATTACTCTCATCATTCTCTGATATTCATCATCTCTTTTTGTTTTAGAAACTTTTAATAATTGAATTTCCTTATTCTTTGCCTTTATTTCTTCTTTTAATTTTTTTATTATATCATTATAGTGTTCATTGTCAAATGATATGTTTTCAGGTACCATAAATTGATTATCAATTTTTCTTCTTGTAGTAAAATTTTTTAATATTCTTAATAACCCATTTCTTGACTCTGACATTTAATAAAATTTATTTTTAATTATTTAAATCCATTGTTTTTAATTTATTTATATAATTTAAAAATATGGATTCTCCAATGAAAAAATTTAATGATTTAATAAATTATTCAAATAATTGTAAGGGAAATATAAAATTTTATATGTTTTTAAAGGATTGTGCATTTAGAAGTGTTTTTAATGTTTTTCAAAATGGAAATTTAAATCAACAAGATAAACAAAATATTCAAAATTTATATTCTCAATTTCAATCAGAAGTAGGTCAATTTAATTGGAATTTTAAATTAATGACTTTAAATGAATATCAAGCATTTTTAAATGATTTTTATTCAAAATTCGATTTTAATAATGTCGATTTAAATATATTATTATTAGCAAAAGAATTAACAGAAAATTTAAGTTTTTTTGGAAATTATGATGATTTAGCACAAAGAAGATTAAGTTTTTTTACTTCAAAAATAAATG
Source organism: Isotricha prostoma (assembly GCA_023807205.1). Lineage (NCBI taxonomy): Eukaryota > Ciliophora > Litostomatea > Vestibuliferida > Isotrichidae > Isotricha > Isotricha prostoma. The sequence goes on from JAJMZS010003202.1 coordinate 15,226, forward strand.
AACAAATGAATAAAAATAAGAATATAAATTGTAATTTAGGTGGAGGTAATACAAATACTAATATTGGTAATTTTTATGATCCTAAAAAAAATAATAATTATATTCCAAAATTAGTTAATCCAACTTTTAATTTACCTATGAGAAGAAGTGATCCTAATTATCCAAATTTAAAATCTACAATTGAAGATTTAATAGAAAATGCTACTCAAGAATTAGATTATCATAAAGTTAATATGGCGAGAGAAAATTTAGAAGCAGTCGCTTATTATATTAGTCATATAATTGATTAAATATTTTAAAAAAAAATTTCTATTTTTTGATAAGTTTTTTTTAAGAAGAATAATCAATTTATTTATTGAAAAATAAAAAATATATTATAATAAGAAATAATTCAAGGTTTATTATGATAATCAATTTTTTTTTTAAATTTTTTAATATAAAATAATAACCAAATTATAATTAATTAATCAGATTTAAAAAAAATTTTAAAAAAAATTTAACTTCCTCCTTTCATTCCTTCATCAACATTTTTACACAAAGGACAACATTTTCCACATTTTAAAAATGCATTTTCAAATTCTTCAACTTTAAAAAATCTAAAACAAAATTTACACATAATAACACCAACATCTTTTCTTCTATTTTTATAAAATTTAACAGGATAAGTTTTATTAATATTTCTCAAATCAATAATATAAACTTCATTTTCATTTAAAGTTTTTAAAACACTTTCATCTAATTCAATAACTTTATATTCTTCAGTACTTTCTAAATTTTGTGTAAATTCATTTAATTTATTTTCAAATAAATTTCCAACTTTTCCTCCAGTATCAAGTTTTAAAGAATGAACTCCAGTTTCTTTATTTTTTTGAATCATATTTTTTTTTATTTTTTCCATTGAACTCATTTTAATAAAATCAATTGCTTGATCATCAGTAATTCCTTTTGCAGGTTTAAATTCAACAAGAGGTAAAATTTCAAAAGATATAGAACATCTTTTAAAGGGAGCTGCACATGAATTACATTGATCACCTGAACTAGTTAATAAAGGATTATTATGATTGCAATTATAACAAATTGGTAATTCTGTATCTTTATCTACATATGGTTTACTTCTTATATTTAATATTTCTATATCAATTTTTTCAGACCATTCGTTTGGATAAATTAAATTTGCTAATTTATCATATGCATTACATGCTGTTTTAAAATTATTAAATTGTTGAGCTAAAATACCTAATGCATAATATATGTATGATGGATTTATTGATTTATATTGAGGCATAAATGATTTGAAATTTGTTATTTTATTTACTAAAAATAAACAAGCGTTGAATAAATCAGTTTTACTTACTGATATTACATCGCTACTAAATGGTTCTTCTATGAATTTGTATATGTAATCATATGCGTTGAATATGTCACTTAAATCATTTGAATCTTTGAATTCTTTCAATTTAGAAAAATCAATTTTTGATAATTTTGACACATCTTCGCCAAAATCCTTAATAACACTTAAAGCATCTGTTGTATATGAAATAAAAAGGAAACATGCATCTTTATATCTTTTTTCATATACTGCATTATCAATTAATTTATCTAATAATTTCATAGATAAATCAACTCTATCAGCTTTTCTATAATATTCTTGAGCTTCTTTAAATTTATCTTCTAAAATTAAATTTTCAGCATATTTTAAATGAACATATTCAGATAATTGTTTATTTTCTCTTGATAAAATAAAAGCTTCATCCCATTTTTTTAATTCAACATTCATATAAACAATTGATTTAGTATCACCTAATCTTAAATAAGCTTCAGCAGCATAAGCATAATTTTTATGTTTACTAAAATAATGACCACATAAAGCAATTGATTCAGCATCTTCATCTTTAGTTAAACCTCTGCAAATATCAATTAAAATATCTAATAAACCATGTTCACCGTAAATTTCAATAGCTTTTTTTTTCTTACCAATTGCAATATATAAATCTCCAGCTTCTTTAAACTTTTTATTTTCTTCTAACCATTCTGCTTGTTGTTGTAAAATTTCATCTGTAAATGTATTATCACCTCCTTGCATATATTTTGCTCTTATTTCAAGTGCTTCTGCATACATTTTTAATGTTGCATACATTTCTTGTGCTTTATCAGGTCTTCCTCCTTTAATATATAAATCAGAAGCTTTTTTATATTTTCCAATATGAGAATATATATCTCCTCTTATTATATTATCATCAATTCCTTCTTTTTTTTCTTGTTCTAAATTAGCTACTAAATTTATTAATTTTATATCTTGTATTTTTTTAAAACAATTTGCAGCTACTGTAAAATCAAAATTTAACATTGATTCAACTCCTAAATATATCCATTCTTGATTTGTTGCTCCTAAACAAGCAATTTTAAATGCTTCATTCATTTGCTTTTTTTCAGCATATCTCATTATACTTTGACTATTTGATATATCTAAAACAGATACATTATTATATGATTGAAGCATAAATACTTTTGTTCCTCTAAAACCAATAATTACACCAGTCATTTTCTCTTTAATAGGAGGAAAATCACTTGTTTTAATATAAACATTACCTTCATACCAATATGATATCATATTATCAATATCACTATTAAAAGATAATGATTTTGCTTTTTCATTTTTCCAAAGAACACTCTTTGTAGGAATATCAATAACATTAACATCATAATTATCATCAATAAGTGCTAATTTCTTTCTTGTAAAATTAATATCTAAACTCCTAATAGGAATATCATGTGTATATAATAAAATAGGGAATTGATTATCTAAATACATAATATAAACTTCACCTGAACGAGTTCCACAAATCATTCCTTCTCTTTTAGGAGCACCTCCTAATACTCTTAAATATTTAACATCTGTTTCAAAACTCCAATCTCTTTCTACATTAGTAATTAATGCAACATCAGTTACTAATGGATATAAATATATATGATTTTCATAACATATTATTAAATGATTTGATGCTAATAACATTAAACTAATATCACCTTCCCATTTAATAAAATATTTTGGTTTTGTATTATCATCATCACTTATTTGATGAACGAATACTTTATCTATTGATAAATATGCTACTAAATCTTTAAATACTGCCATTTTTCTTATGTATCTTTTTGTTTCAATTGATGTTTTTTCATTTGATAATAAATTATGAATTATAATTTCTCTTAAATTTTTTCTATAAACATATTTATCATTATAAATACCATGAACAATATTAAATGTTATTTGATGACAAACAATTGAACCATCATTTGATGTTGAAATTACTGAATTATATTTATCAAAATTTTTAACTGAAGTAACCCAAGAATTTAATCCTTGTGTGATTGTAACAACAAAAATACCTTCTTTACTAAAAAAATTAATTTCTCTATTATTTGTCCCAACTAAAACATAATCATCTTTAAATAAAGTAATAGAAATAGGATCTGCAGTTAATTTTCTAGTTTCAGTAACTTGAGCATTAAACAAATCAATTAAATGAAAATTTTTATCCCAAGTACAAACATATAAACAATAATCTTTATTTAAAAATCTAGAATTAGAAAAACAACAACAAGTAATTTTTTCTTGTTTACTTTCATTAATTACAATAAGTTTCTCATCTTTATTTCCATTTTCTTTATCTCTAATACTAATAGTTCCATTTTCATAAGCAATTGCATATTTCATTCCATCATTAGTCCAAGAGAAATCAACACCAGTATTATTTAAAGGATATTTATTTACAGATTTTTCTTTACTTATTGAAAGAACTGTTTTACTCATTGAAATTAATATCATTAAACAAGGATTATATCCCATTCTTATTAAAGGATCTTTAAATGTAATTTTATTAATTGGTCTACTTATATCTGAAATATCCCAAAAAAATACTATATTATCTTTTGCTCCACTTGCAAAAACTTTACCATCTTTTCTAAAAGCTAAACATGTAATATCTTGAGTATGTTTTTCACAATGACCTAATTCTTTTCCTGTTATTGCATCAAAAAATACTATTACTTTTCCTATTCCTACTATTATTTGATTGTGAACTGGATCAATACTTATTGCATTTATTTGATATTGAGTTTTTTGTTTCCATTTTTCAATTATTTTCATATTTGATTTTCTAAGTTATATTTTTTAAATATATTAAATCCTTTTTAATAAATAAATAAAAAAAATTTATTGATAATAAAAAAATTATAAAAAAAAATTTAATTTTTAAATGATAATAAAAAAAAAAACAATATAGTTTTTTAAAATAAATTTTTAATTTGTAAAAATGGAAAAATACAAAATAATAGAAACGATAGGCGACGGAACATATGGAACAGTATATAAAGGAATAAATACAAAAACAAACGAATACGTCGCAATAAAAAAAATGAAAAAAAAATATACAAACTGGGATGAATGTCTCTCATTAAAAGAAGTTCAAGCTCTAATAACATTAAAGCATTCAAACATAGTAACACTAAATGAATTAATTCTCCAAAACAACGAATTAAATATGATATTTGAATTCATAGGTCAAAATTTATTTGAATACTCAAAAAACATGAATGAAATTTCCGAATATAAAATCCGTAACATCGCATATCAAATTCTTCAAGGATTAGCATACATGCATAAAAACAATTTTTTCCATAGAGATATGAAACCAGAAAATATATTAATATCAGGTGATCAAGTCAAATTAGCAGATTTTGGTTTAGCAAGAGATATAAATAGTGAACCACCATTTACTGATTATGTAGCTACAAGATGGTATAGATCACCTGAAGTTATATTAAATAGTAAAACTTATTCAAGTCCAATTGATATTTTTGCACTTGGTGCTATTATTGCTGAATTATATTTAGGTGAGCCTTTATTTCCTGGGAAGGAAGCAAGTGATCAAATGAATAAAATTTGCGAAATTTTAGGTACGCCTAATCAAAGTGATTGGAATGAAGGGTTTAATTTAGCTAATCAAATTCATTTTAAATTTCCTCAATTTAGAGGGAAAAAATTGAAAAATGTTATTTTTCGGGCTTGTGATAATGCTATTAATTTATTGGAAAGTATGCTTTGTTTTAATCCTTCTAAAAGACCCTCTGCTGTTAAATGCTTACAACATCCTTTTTTTCAATGTAATGGAATTTTGAGATATTTTGGGTTTAATGATAAAAAAGATGAAAGTGAAGAAAAAAAAAATAATAAATTGGCTTTGAGTTTAAATAGTAAAAGTAGTAATTTTATGAATTTAATTGATGAAGGGAATAATAATAATTTTAGTGGGTCTGGGAATAAAAAATTAATAAGAGATTTTGAGTATGAGGATGTTGGGTTTTATTCACAAAATAGTTTAAATTCTAAAATACAAAAAAATAGTAGTAATATAAAAAGGTTTGAAGACTTTTTAGAAAATTAATATGATAATATATTATTTTTTAATATATGCAATATTTATTGTATTTATTTAATTGTATTTAATTTTTTCTAACAATAAAATTATTTTATTTATTTAATTCATTTATTTTTATCTTTTATTAATTTACAATAAAATTATATTTATTTCTAATTTTGAATATATTATTTTTTTCATATTAAAAAAATTAAAAACAATTTATTTTATTATTGATATAATTTAAATTTATTTAAAAAGTATTTAACAATATTAAGTATATTTATATGCTCGAATATTATTATGAAAAAAAATTAATGATTTTAAGATTGTTTTGGAAATGTAGAGAAATTATATACATTATTGAATCTTTCATCAGAGGAATATTCATCTATATTTCCATAATTAGAACTATTTTTTTCTTCTAAATTTTTTTTCCTATTTGCTTTCAATTTCATAAATTTTTGTAAATTTAAATTTATACTAATATCAGTTGTATCATTCATTTCTTTATCTGTTTGAATTGAATTTAAACTTTTTTGCTTATCAAATTCAATTTCAAATTCTTCATAATTTTTATTATTAATATTTATATTAAGTTTATCTAAATTTAACAGATTAATTTCTTCTTCATCATCATATTTACCTAAATTATAATTTAAAAAACTTGAAAATTTATCTTCATTTGGTTCAGTTTGAGACATTAAATGAGTTTCATCAATTTCCCTTGACCAAAGAATATTAAGAATTTGTGGTTTATTTTCATTTGATTCTTTTTTTTTTTTATTTTCATTTTTTCTATTTTTATATTCCATTATATTTAATTTTTGACCATATGTTACAGTATCATATTTATCCTTTAATTTCGAGTTTTTTTTATTTCTTTTTATTATTGGAAACATTTTTTTAACTGAAATCTGTGGTTTTATTAAATTAGGAATTAATATTTGTCTAATATTCTTTTTAGTTAAAATATTGTGACATTTTTTTTTCATTTTAATAATTAAATAAATTAATTAAAAAATAAATAATTTTAAAAAAAATTGTTCAAAATGTATTATAATAATTCATATGAACATACAGAATTTTATGATATTAAATCATGTCTCGATATGAAAATTGATATAAAAACATTGGAAGTTTTTTTAAAAGAATTATATAAAGATTTATTAAGAAGAAGTGATGGTGAATTAAATGGAAATAAAATAAACAAAATAACATTTCAAGAATCTCTTTTAATGCCCTTAATTATATCAGAAAGACTATTCTATTCATTTACAAATAATCAATTTTCTAATAATATAACAAGAGAACAATATATAAATGGTTTTTGTTCTTTATATTCAAATGATTTACAATGTAGATTAGAAATAATTTCAAAAGTTATTGATTTTGATTTAGATGGAGTTATAAATGTTGATGATTTAACAATGTTATTAATGCATTTTTATATTATAGATAATGATATGTCTTCATTTAATGAAATTAAAAATATTATTTATAAAGATTTGACTCCAAAAAAAAGAATTACTATTAGTTCATTTAAAGATATAATTAATAATTATAATTCAGATGTTTTTTATTTATTCTGTTTTTTATTTAATAAATTTTGTCCTTTTACTTCTCAACAAGTTAGTTATTTTAAGGATATTGTTAAATTAAAAGATAATAAAAGATTTTCGCCTATTCGTCAAAATAAGGAACCTATAAAAAAATTTTTAGGTATTCCACCTACAAATACATTTGTTCAATTTTTACAAAAAAAATATACTATTATAATAAAAGAGAAAAATGATAATAATAATTTAATTAAAATGAAAAATAGTCTTACAATAGAAAGTGAAAATGAAGAATTAAATGAATTAAAAGATTTTGAAAATGATTTAACTTCAACAATTAATTATATGCAAAATATTGTTAATAAAGAAGAATTAACAAAAAAAACATTGAAAAAAGAAAACACAAATACAACTAATTCTTCATCAATAAATAATATAACAATTATTCAAAATAAATGGAAAAATGATACAATATTAAAATCACCTCAAATAAATTATACACCTAAAAGTCCTTTTAAAAATTTAAATGAATATTCAAAAGTTAAATCATATGCTAAAAATAATTATAATAATACTGATATTATTGTTAATTATAATAATATTGATAATTATTTTGAAATTAAAGTTAATTATTATACTAGAAGTGGTTCTATTAAAGATTGTAAAATATTAATGATTGATGATTGTTTGTATATACATATTTTTGGTAACAAATATAAATTTTTAAAATTAATTTCTTTAAAATTCACTTTTGTTGAAGAAATTGAACAAGGAGAAACTCTTTCTAATAATATATTAAGAAGAGTTAAATTATCTTCTTTTCTAAATTCAATATATAAAGAAATGATATTTTCAAGTGAATCTCAAATTGACATGGAATCATTTATTTATAAATTAAAACATTTTATTAAAAATGAAGATTTAGATAAAAAATATATTAAAATAAAAGAAATTTATAGAGGAAGTCAAAGTAAAATATTTTTAGGAAAAAATACTGAAACAAATGAACAAATAGTTATAAAACAAATAGATCAAAATTATCTTGATAAAAATAAAAGATATGAAACAGTTCTTTGGGAAAGAGATATAATATTATTTTTTAAAAAAATAACTCATCCAAATATAGTAAAAGTATATGATTATTTCAGAACTGTAGATTGTTTTTATTTTATATTAGAATATATTCCAAATGGTAATTTAAAATTTTTTCTCTTAAATAATAGAAAAACTTTAACAATAAATGAATTAAAGAAAATTATGTTAGAATTATCAACTGCAGTTTTATTTCTTCATTCAGTTGGAATAATTCATAGAGATTTAAAACCAGAAAATGTTTTAATATCTAAAAAAGATAATGGAGAAATTCAAGTTAAATTAATTGATTTTGGTTTTAGCAGAATTTTAGGAAAGTTAGATAATTTAAATGAATCATATGGAACTTTTAGTTATGCTTCACCTGAAATTTTAAATAAAAAACCATATAATTTTAAAACTGATATTTGGTCCTTAGGTGTAATTTTTTATTTAATTCTTTTTGGAATTCATCCTTTTGGAGAAAATGATAAAAATTTAAAAGATATTCATCATAATATATTAATTGCTAAATATAAATTTCCTGATAATGTTGATAATAAAATGAAAAGTTTAATTGAAAAATGTTTAAATGTTGATCCTAAGAATAGACCTAAAATTGAAAATGTTGTAAAAAGTTTAATGTAATTAGGTAAATATATAAAATATATTTTATGTGTTTGTAATAATTTTTTAAATAAATGTTTTTTATCAGAGATAATATTCATTTATTTCATATAAATATAATATAAATGAAAAAAATTATCATTAATAGAATAATAAGTTCAAATAAAACAATAATATAGAATTATTTAAAATATAATAAAAATAAATAAAATAAAATTAAGAAAAAAAACCATTTTTATTTTTTAAATTGAATAATTATACCACTCATATTATCAAAACCAATATCACTATTAACATTTAAATCTTTAGCACAAATATTATCAAATAAACATTCCAAAATTCCAGATAACTTAACATTTCCAGAATTAATATCTTTACTAATTAATTTTTCTTGAATAAAATTACAAATCTCTAAATTACTTAAACATTCCCAAATTCCATCACAAACAATAACAATAAAATCACATTCATTATTTAAATCTTCAATTAAAATATCAGGATTAGCAGTAATAATTTGATTTTCAGGAGTTAAATCAGTATTATTCTTATATATAAAATCACCAAATCCACGAGAAACAGATAAATCATTATTAATTCTCCCACTCATAACCCATCCTTTAGCATTATATATTCTTTCTTTTTCTTCTGGTAAATTTGGTGTGTGATCAATTGACATTTGATAATCTTTTTTATTTTTATATAAAATTATTCTTGAATCACCTGAATTTGCAAAATATAATTTTTTATTTTTTTCATCTATTATACTTACACATCCAGTACATCCTATTTCATTTGCTATGTTTTCTTCTTCATTTTCTGAATTTTCTTCTGATTCATTATCTAAATCTTTTTGAAAATTTAATTTATTATTGTTTTTATTTTTTTTATTCATTTCTGATATTTGTTTTAATTCTTCTTTTCCTTTATCTTCTAACATTAATGTATCTATTTTTAAAAATGTTTCTTTTAATGCTAATTGGATATTACCTGATTTAAAATTATTATTAGATATTAATTCATTTGTAAAATGTCTTTTTACAAATTCTGAAACTTCAGTTCCACCATGACCATCAAATACACCAAAAATATTATATTTATTATCCTCTCCTTTAGAAATATCAGTTATTAAAGAATCTTCCATTAAAACTCTCCAGCCTTGCATTGAACAAGAACCAAAACGAATAAATGAATTTTCATCATCATTTGATTCTTTATTTTTTATTGGAGATTGAAGTATTTCATCCATTTAATTAAATATATAATTTTATTTTATTATAATATAAATTCAAAAATAGAATTGAAAATTAGCATTTTATTTGATTTTAATTTAAGAATTCATTATAAATTATAAATATTCTTTTATTTTCTTTGGTTATTAATTATATAAATTTTATTTTAATTGAAAAATAATAAAATTTAATAAGTAAATTCGTTCGATTTATTTTTTATAATTTTAAAATAAATTTTTATGCTTTAATAATTTTATAAAATATAGAGAAATGTAATAAATCATTAAAAAATAAAAAATAATATAATATCATTATTTTGGATTAAAAAATGTGTTAAATAATATATTATATAACAAATATTTAAAATGTCAAAACAAAATTTAATTTCATCATTTCTTCCAAATGATTTACTCTCTGATTTACAAATAAAGGAAGATGATTTAAATCAAATTGAAGAATATTCAGATAGAACTAAAGATACTAAACCAGAATCTCCTTTAGATTGTAACATTGATTTTTTTTCATCAAATAATTCTTTAAAAGCCGTTGAAAATATTGAAAAAAATATTGCGCCTGAAAATATTATTAATTCTCCAAAAAATAATTCTTTAATAAAAAATTCAAAAACTAATTTATCTTTATTTTTTCAAAATAAAAATTCAGAAAATGATTTTGAAAAACTTTTAAAAAGTTGTTCAGGAAGTCTTTATCTCCAAAAATTAGCAGAAAATATCTCAGAAGAAGAAATTAATTTAATTTTTAAGAAACTATTACCAAAAATAAAACAAATTATGTGTGATTCATATGGAAATTATTTCCTTCAAAAAATAATTGAAAAGACAAATTCTAATCAAAGAATTAATTTATTAAATAATATTAGAGATGATTTTATTAATATATCAAAAGATATTTCAGGATCTCATTGTATACAAACTTTAATTGAAAAAATTAATTCAAATGAAGAAGAGGAAATTATTAAATCACTTGTTGAAAAAGATTTATTTGATTTATCTATTTCTCAAAATTCTACTCATGTAATTTTAAAATTAATAAATAATGTTAATAATCCTAAAAAATATTATATAATTCAATTTTGTATAAACAATTTTATTCAATTATGTATTAATTTAAATGGTTCTACAATTATTAAAAAATTTATCTCTGAAATCAATAATTATCAAATCATTAAAATTATTATAAAAATAACAGAACAAAATTATGTTCAAATAGTTGAAAATCAATTTGGAAATTATGTAATTCAATATATTTTTCAATATTTTGGTTTTACTAATTGCAAAGGAATTATAAATAATATTATTAAAGATTCTATTTATTTTTCTCTTCAAAAATATGCTTCAAATGTTATTGATAAGGTTATTATTATTTTAAGAAAAAATGATAATTTATTATTTTATCAATTATATAACTTTTTTTTTATTCCTAGTAATTTTTGTAAATTAATTGAAAATAAATTCGGAACTTTTGTTCTTTGTAATTTAATTAAACTTTTAAATGCAGCTGAAAAGCTTTATATTCGAAATTTAATTATAAATATCAATTCAAGATATTTTTTTAAAAACAATATAATTATAAATTCAAATTTAGGAAAATTTCTCTATTTATTAAATTAGTTTTTTAGTTTATTATTTACAATACATAGTAATTTTTATGAGTATTTTATATTTTATATAACTTTAAATATAAATTTTTTATTTAACTTTATGATATTTATAATATTTATAAATAATTATGAAAATTTAAAATAGACTATTAATATTCTTATTATTTTATTATCACTATTTTTTTATTTTTACTGTAAAAAAAAATAAAAAAAAATAAAATAAAAAAAAAAAATATAAAAAAATGACTTCAAAGATCCTTTTATTCTTTTTCCTTGTATCCTCAATAAACACTATAACTTTCAAAATAGTAGAAGAAGATTTCCTAATAGTAAAAGTAGGAAATCCCCAAAAAGAATTAAAACTCCTAATAGACCCAACAGCTCCTTTCTCATACATATTTGAAAAAACCAATTCAACAACAGTTCAAAAACATGAAAAAGGTCAATTCCAAAATATATACGGATCATTTGAAGGTGAATGGCAAAGTGATTATTTTTATTTTGAAAATAATTTCAATTTCCTTTTAAAATATGTAAATGTAGAAAAAACAAAAAGTAACTTTGACGTAGATGGTGTACTCGCATTAGGATATTCATCACAATATCCAGAAAGTAACATTTATATAATTTTATCACAAATGAATAATGTATTTAAATTCGAACCAGTATTATCATATGATAAAGTAAAAAGTGAATTAATATTAGGAGAAATTCCAGAACCTGATTATTCAAATCCAGTATCATTTCCTTTATTTGAAGGAAAATCAGAACCAGGAACATTTGTTCATTTAACAGGAATTAATTTTGTAACTTTACCATCAAAAGAAACTATATCAATCCCTGTTGGAGATATTGCAAAATTAGGTATTATGCCAGTTATTATTTCACCAAAGGAAAGAGCAAAATGGGTAACTGATACTTATTTACCTTATATTCAAGGGAATAATAGTAAATTTAATAAAGAAACTGATCCTGAAAAATTTTTCTCTGATATTTACTTTACTGAAAAAAAAGAACATATGAGAACTGAAATGGTTTTTAATGATACTGCTTATGTTTATGAATTTTATGAGAATTCAAATGGAAAAATGAGATCTAGTATTAAAATTGGTGATGATAATAATAATCCTATGAATGTTTGGTATATTGGATTGGATTTGTTAAATGTACAAAGAGCTGATTTTGATTATAGGAATAATTATGTTAAATTGTTTTCTGCTAAAGCTTATCATCCTAGTTCTAATAAATTGTTGTATTTGGCTACTATGGTTCTTTATTCTATTGCTGTTGGTGTTGTTCTTGCTTATCTTCTTAGATGCTGTTGTGCAAAGAAAAAACAAAAGGATATTAAAATAGGGGAAGAACTTTTGGACCTTTAAAAGTTTTTTTTTATATTTTTTATTTAATTTAATTTAAAAATTTTTTGAGGTGTTTTATGTACAAATTAAATTTTTTATAAGCATTATTTTTTATTTTAATCTGAAATAATATTAAATAATATTTAAAATAAATAAATAATAATATAAATTAATGTCTTATATAGGAAATAAAATTGTATAAAATTTATATAATTATGATAATAATTTATAAATAAATTTGAATAAATAATAAATATAAATTTAATATATATTTCAAAAATTATGGAATTTATTTATACAAACCTTTATATGAATCCTTATTTTATACATAAAAAAAAATTAAATTTTTTTTAATAAATAAGTAAAATATATATATTATAAGACATCACTAAATACGTCAACAGAATATTAATTATTTAAAAAAATTTTTAATTATTATTTAATAGTTAAATCACTCTTTAAAAAATATAAACATATAATGAAAAAAAAACAAATTTTTTTTCTTCAATTAATAATATTACTTTCAATAACAACAGAAAAGCAAACAAAAAATAAAAAATCAATATTTGACGAAGTCCAACTCAAAAACTTAAAATTAAATAACCGAATAATCCGTGCATCAATAGGTGATGGATATTCTTTAGTAAATGGTAAAATAACAGAAGAATCACTTAATCTTTACAAACAATTATCCAATGATGGAGTAGGATTAATAATAACAGGATGTACAAACGTAGCAGACTACTACCAATTTGATAATATAAATAATTTCCGAATAGACAAAGATGAATACATACCAGAATATCAAAAACTAACATCCTTAGTTCATAAAAATAAAGCAAAAATCCTAATGCAAATATTCCATGTTGGAGGAGCAACAACTGTACAAACTGATAAAATATATGCACCAAGTAGTATAAAAATCCCAGCAACAAATAGAACATCAAATGAAATGACAAAAGAAGATATTTTAAGAATAGAACAAAATTTTGTTGATGGTGCAGTTAGAGCACAAAAAGCAGGTTTTGATGGTATAGACATTCATGCTGCTCATCATTATTTATTAAGTGAGTTTCTTTCTCCAATTTATAATAAGAGAAATGATGAATATGGAGGAAATGATGAAAATAGAGCAAGAATTATAATAGAAATAATAAAAAAAATGAGAAAAGAAGTAGGACCTGATTTTATAATATCAATGAAAATTAATTGTGAAGATGGTTATCCTGAAGGAATAACACAAGAAGGTTTTTTAACTGCTTGTAAATTAGCTGAGAAAGCAGGAGTTGATATGATACAAGTTAGTGGTATGGAATGGTGGTTTGGAAAAATTAAACCAAAAACTCCTGTTTTTTTCCAACAAACTAAATTATTAGCTGATATTGTTAAAATTCCTGTTGTTTTAGTTGGAGGACTTAGAGATGTTGATACTATGGAAAATGCTATTAATAATAGTAATATTGAATTTGTATCAATTGGTAGACCTTTAATTTGTGAACCTGATATTGTTCAAAAATGGAAAAGTGGATATAAGAAAAAATCTATTTGTCTTAATTGTAATAATTGTTTGAATAAAGGATTTTGTGTTTTACTTGAGAAAGGTAAAAAGAAATAAAAATTTTTATTTTTTGATTTTTAATAATATTATATGTTATAATAGAATTATTTAAAAATTAAAATTATTAGAATTTATAAAGTGGAAAAATTATAAATGAATTATTATATAATTAACTTATTTAAAACGTTTAAAATTATTTTTGTTTAAAATTTAAATCTTTGTATAGATAATTTAACTTCCTTTAATACAAAATTTTTTTATATATTTTCCTCAAATTATTAAAGGCATTTAAAATTTTATTATTTTTTTTAAACATTTTCAATAATTATTATAAAATAAAATTAATGTTTTTTTTTAATTATATCATAAATTTTATTTTAAGTTGAAAAACAATAGAGAATTATTTTTTCCATCATATTTTAAAATTAACTATGAATATTTAAATAAAAATAATTGCTTTTGGTGAATTTATTTATGATATTTAGCTAAAATACACATTATTGTTCTTTTAAATCAAAATAATTTTAAATTAAACTTATTAGATTTAAAAAACAATAATTTTTTTGTTAAACAAAATAAAAATTGGATTTAATTAAATTTATTATATCATTGTTTTAATTATTTAAAAATTTATTTTTTTCATAAATTAGAATAAAGTCAAAAAATTTATTATATTTCATTTTATAATAAAAAATTTATTTCCTATATTATCTTTATTATTGCTTAAATTTTAGGTTTTATCAAAAAAAATGTTTTTTATGAAATAAAAATTTAATTATTTATTAATTTTTTATTATAAATAAAAAAATATATTTAAGTGATTTCTATTTAATTCAAAGATTAGTGTATATCTAATATTTATTAATTAAATAATATTTTCATTAAAGATTTAAAAAATCTTTTTTTTTAATTTATAAAACAATAATTATTATAAAAATTTTCTCATTTTTTTATAAATCCCTTGATTATTTATATTTAAAATTTATAAATGAAATAAAGAAAATCAATATGAGACTCATAAAATGGAAAATATTCTTAATTCATGAAAAATTCAATAATTAATTAGTTTATTTATTAAAAGGAAATTTGAATAAAAAATATTACAAAAGATTAAAAAAAAGGATTTTAATAAAAAGATTAAATGTTATGAAAGAGGTTATGTTTAATACAATGTCTGAAAATATAATAAATATTAAAATATATTTATTTAATATTTGTTATTGTGTTTAAACTTATAGAAAAATAAAATTTTAAAATAAAAAAAATAAAATTAAAACAAACATTTTTTTTGAAGATTACTAAAAATTATCTTTAAAATAATTAAATTTATATGAATAAAGAAACACAATCTGATATAGAAAGATTTAAAATTAAAATTAAACCAAATTGGAAAGTATTAGAAAAAATAATAAAGGATATTAAAAATGAAGAGACTGCTGAATATCAATATAATGGATTAAAAGTATTCATTAAATGCAATGAAGAAATAATTATAAAATTTGAAGTAAAAAATAAAGTTCAATATATTACAGATGTTTCAAGATTTTCAAGAATAATGAGTTTTTACACTGAAAAAAATAATAATAATCCATATGAAGAAATAATTTTCAATCCATCTGATATTATGTATTATATAAATAAATATGAAATGACTCATGCAATTTATAATGATGAAGAAATGAATGAAAATATTTCAATAAAAAGTGATGATTGTGAGAAAATTTTAGAAAATACAAAGATAGCAAAAATAATTGATGATAAATTAATAAAAGAAATATCAGAAGTACAGTTTAAAAAATATAAATCAGATATTATTAAAAAATTCTTTTTGGCTAATAGTGTATATATAAATATTCCAGAGTCAGACATCTCAACATCAATTGCACAAAATAATATATTATATAGTGATGAAAAGACAAAGTTAACAAAAAATATAAATACATTCATGATATCAAGTAAAAAAAAAATCTTTATAATAGCAGGACCTGAAAAAATTGGGAAAACAAATACTATTTTATCAATTCTACAAGAAGGAAAAAGTGTTTTATATTTTAATTTTAAAGTTTTAGATTCAAAAAACAATAATATAAAAAAAAAAATAATATTAAGAGAATGTATGCATCTTTTTGAAGAATATAATGAATTCAAAGAATTTATAAATGAAGCTTTAAAATTAAAGGATATAAAGATATATTAACAATAATTAAAGAATTCAATTTTCTTATTTCAGAATATACATTACCTCAAGATAAAAATATGATAGAATCAAAATTTTATTTGGAAAACCCAGTAATTGTTTTAGATGATTATGATGATATTAATATGAAAGATAATATAATAGATGAAACTTTTATTAATCAATTATGCAAGGATTCAAAGGATAAAGTAAAATATATAATTTGTGGAAATGGGAAATTTATAAATAAAATATTATATGAATATCTAATTGAAGGAATTTGTGATTATGAATATAAAATAAATTATTTTAATGATTTTGATTTTAAAATAAACAATAAAAAAGTTAATAATCTTTTACTTGAAGTTTCTAAAAAAAATTGGGAAGAAAATTTTAACAAGAATATTGAAAAAATATATAGCAAAGAAACAATTGTTCAAAATCTAATTATATTAAATGAATTAATAAAAATTAAATATCAATTTAATTCTAAGGATAGATTATTAGAAATTATTCCACGTCAATATTTAAATATTATTCAGAATAAAGATTTAAAATATATAACTTTTGAATATCAATTTCCTGAAATGATGAATAATTTTCAAACTCAAATTAAACTTCATTTATTAGAAAATTATACTATTAATAAGAATTATATAAATAATAATTGGATTTATGGACATGTAATTGAAGGATTAATAATTGGATTATTTGAAGTAAATAAATTAATCAATGATTTAGAATTTCCTCAAGAAAATATAATAGAAGTTGATTCAATATTTAATATTGAAAAAGAAGAA
>JAJMZS010003203.1:0-32597 GCA_023807205.1 Isotricha prostoma
CTAAATCACCTGGTGTTGCATTTTATTGGACAATAATGGAAATAGAACCAAAACCTACTAATTATATATATAATGGTTATTATACAATTACAGGTAAATCAATATGTGATTATTTAACTAATCCATGTGTAGAAGGATTTGCTTGTAAAGGAGGTGAATGTATTAAATGTGATTCATCTTGTTTTGATTGTTATGATAGTGATTCTAATACTAATTGTGGTAAAAAATGTAATACACATGCATTAAATTTTTATTCTGATGATGGAAAATGTAATATTGGTTATGTTGATTTATCAATGTTTCAATCTATTAATATTTTTAATATTCCTCCTCCTAGAAATAATAGAATGACTATCTCTTTTTGGTTTTATATTAATAATTATAATAATTTAATTAAAGAACCTGAAATTATTACTCATTTATTACAAGTTAAATTTTTAAATAGTAATTCTAAAATTGTTATTAAATGTTTAGAAAAATCAGATGAATTTTTAGTAGAAGATAAATGGGTTTATTTTAAATGTGGAATTTCCAAAGATCATAAAGAAGAAAAAAAAATTCAATTTATTAGAATCTTTTCTTACAATGATATTGATATTTCAAATATAAATGATGATATTGATTATGATGTTTTATATGATAATTCATATATAAGTGAAGAAGAAGAAATTAAAAATGATAATCATTATAAATATTATTATCATGAAGGAGATACAATATCATTAAAATTTGATAATTTTGATTCTTTTTATAATAATGAAGGATATTTTTATATTAAAAATTTTGTTTTATTCAAAGAATATTTACCAGACCCATATGATATAAAATATTTTGAATTAGAAAAAATAGTTACATCAAATTCAATATTACCAGAATTATTATTTATAATTCCATTTAATTATATTGAAAAAAATAGTAATTCATATATTATAGAAACTTATAATTATGATTCAGGTTTATTAAAATCAACTATAACAATATTTCCAACAAATTCAAGAACTTTTTCTTTAATTCCACCTCGTAATTTTAAAAGATTACCACTTTTAGATAAAAAAAATATAAAATATTCAAGTAGTGATTTTTTATATACTCAATATGTAAATGAGAAACCAAATTCATTATTATATGATGATAATTCAATAATAACATGTAATGATAATTATTATTTAGATTATTCAAATCCAAATAATGTAAATTGCAACTCAAATTGTCCAAATACATTTTCAATGGTTTTTGGTTTAGAAACAAATAAAGGATTTTGTAATTTTGATTGTACATTAAATACAAAAGCAAAATGTTTAGATAATTCTGTAGAATTACAAAATATGAAATCACAATTTGAATGTCTTAATTCAGATTATTTTGATATGTTTTATACATGTGAAAAAAAAAGTGATAAAAAAGTATTTTATTATAATACAGATTTTAATCCAGCAAATATAAAATTAGATTTCTCAAATTATAAATTAAATTCATATTTAATAGAATTTTGGATGTATATTGATACAACAATGTTTAAACCAAAAAATGATCAAGATTATAATTATTTATTTTATTCAAATCATATTATGTTAACTTATGGTCCTGCAATTTATGATTTAAATCAATTTCAATTAAAAATTATTACATCTGCAATTGTTAATGAGCCAATTATTAATAATATAATAAATATTTTTGAATGGAATCATATAATATTAAATGTTATTTATGATATTAAAGAAGATTATAATAAAAAAACAAAAGTATATATTTCTGCAAATGGTAAATTTAATAATTTAATATCATCAACTGAAAATAAAATGACTTTAGAAAAAATATATTTTTGTAATGGTGATCCATCAAATTGTGATGGAAATAATATTTATTGGAGTAGTGCATTTTATAAAAATTTAAGAGTTTATAATGGAAATTCTGTTCAACCATCATTTATAATTAGATATTATGATTTATATAAAGATTCTAGATTATCATCAATAATTGCTTATTATCCTCTTTATGGTACATATATTCAAAATAATAAATTTACTGAATATAATAATTATGGTTCTGGTTTAATTTTAAGAGAAGGATTTAATTCTTGGAATTTCCCTCAATATAATTATGCTAAAAATTTTGATTATATTAAATATAGAAAAAAATATGGCTCATTAATAACAGAAAATAAAATATTAGATTCATGTTCAATTTTAAAGTGTAAAAGATGTCATTTTAAGGATTTATGTTATGAATGTAATGATGGTTATATTCTTTTAAATAATTTATGTTTAGATATTACAACATTAAATAATAAAGTTTTAAAATTACCACATAATACAAAATTTAATATTAATTTACCAGATTCAATTTATAAACCTGCAATTACAATAACATTTTGGATTAAATTTTATGGATTTACATCAAATAATGTAAATACAATTATTTATTATAGTGATAATTTAAAATTAACTTTTGATCCAATTGAAAATTCTGATTATTATGGTTTAAATCTTGTTCAAATAGATGGTAATGCTGAAATAGTTTTAGGTAATTTTTATAATTTTAGGAAATATATTGGTAAATGGGCATATATAAGTGTATCATATTATAATAAAGAAAAAGAAGATTTTTTTCCTTGGATGCTTAGATTTGAATTATTTAATAAAGATACAGAATTAATAAATCAAATATCAAGTGATTTAAAATTAAATAAAATATATTTTGATGATAATTTATATGCTTTATTTAAAGATTTAAAAATTTATAATACATTTTTAATTGGATCATATTCTTTTCAATATCATGATCAAACACAATATAATTATAATGATTGGCCAAATTTAGTAAAAGTATATTTTACTAAAAGTAATACATGTTTATTAAGTGATAATTCCATAAATCCAATTAGTAGTTTTCCAAATCAATATAATTGTGATTTTGATGATTATGAATATACAGAATTAAATAGTGATAATAGTTTAGGTGTTACAAATGATAATTTTATTAATGGAATTAATGAAGATAAAAAAACAACTGATTGTAATCAAAATAATATTAAAATATGTTTTAAAGAAGGAAAAGATGGTTTTGCTTGTAATTTTAAAAATAATCAAGAAGAATTATTTATTGGAACATGGAAAAGTTTTTATTGTAAAAAATATGATTATGTAAATTTTGCAAAAACAAATGATATAATAATAAATGATATTTTAACAGCATCATCAACAAAAAAATTTACAATGCATTTCTGGGTTTATGCATATAATTATGTTGATAATGTTTTTAATGGTTTTTCAATTGAATGGGTTGGACATAATATAATTTCAGTTGAAAAAACAATATCAAATGATTATAAATTTAAATGTACAATTCCAACAAAAAGTGAATTTTTAGATTTTGAAATGAAAAAATGGAATTTTTTACATTGTGCAATTGATTATAATGAAAATAATTTTTATATTAATATATATGATAAAAATTATAATACTAAATTTAATTATATTTCAATTCCATCTGGATTATTAAATACAAGAACTTCTTTAATTATTAAAGATTTAACTAATTTTGATGATTGGGGAGTTTTATTTTTTCAATATATTAGATTATGGAGTGATTCTTTTCCTTCAACTTATTTTCTTTCTAAAATTGAAATTATTAATAAAAAATTTGATAATTTACTTCATCAATGGAATACTGCTTTTAATGATTTTAATAGTCAAAAGAAAATAATTGATTTAAATATTTTAGATAATCCAAAAGATTTTGAAATAAATTATAAAATAAATGATATTATTGGAAGTAATTATATTGATGATTCTTATTCAATATTAACTTTTTGTAGTGAAAAAGGAGAATATTATGATAGACAAAGTGGTAATTGTATAAAATTTATAGATTTTTCAAAGATACAAAATCATTATTTTGAAATTGATAATATTGATTCTAGTTATAGTCATAATTATGGAATTTCTTTTTGGATTCTTTTTGAAAAATATGAAACTTTATTAAATGGTGTTCATATATCATGGAAAAAACATATGAAAATATCAATGCAATATAATTCACTTTTATATACTTATTGTTTTCCTCAATATCATTATCCATATGAATCAATTATTGATAATAATATTGATTCTTTATATGTTAAATATTCAAAAGTTTTAAATAAAGCAATGAATTCAAATATAAATATTAATGGTAAATGGTTATTTATTCAATGTTCATTATCTACATATAATAGAAAATTTCATTTAAATGATGTTTTATTTGATTTAATACCAGAAACTTTATATGAAGATAATGGTCAAAATATTCTTAATGATGAACCATTGAGTTATTTTATTAGTTCTAATTCAAAATTAAAAGTTGAAATATTAGATGATACTAATCAAATATTTATAAGATCTTTATATTTATTTCGTGATTATATTCCTCCAAATTTTAATTATCGATATATGGATCTTTCTAAAATTAATTCTTTACCTTCTTTATCTCTTGCTATAAATTTTGATATTTATCAGGTAAATGGTAATATTTATTCTGTTGAAATACATAAATTTAATTTAAAAAATGAAATTAATTCTATGTTAATAGATATAACATCAACAAATGTAGATGATATAAAATTACCTTCAAATTTTATTTTTCTTCCTTTATGTGATCCTACAAAAAAAGAAAAATATAATAGTAATAATAATTTATGTGAAGAAATTATTTATTGTAATGAAAATGAACTAAATGCAAAATTTTGTAGTGATGAATTTACACCATTAATATGTTCAAATAGTTTTTTAACAATTAATAATGATGGAACAACATTTTGTTCAAATAATTGTGAATTTAATACAAGGTCACCAGGAACTTATAATTCAATGGGATTATGTAATACAGATTGTTTATCAAATGATATAATTACAAATTGTCCTCATCTCTCATCAGAATTACAAAATTTTAAAATTTCATTTTTATGTAATGAAAATTATATTAGAATAAATTATCAATGTATTAAAAAGGATAATTCATATAGTAATGATGGTGCTTTATTTTATAGTAGATGTAATAATCCTTTTAATATTAATTATGAATTTAGTAATGAATTAAAAAATCAATTAAATATTGGTTATATTATTGAATTTTGGATTATGTTTGATAATGTTTATTGTACTGAAGAAATTAATAATGTTGTTTATCATTATTTTATAATTCATCCTCATGAAATAATAAAAATTAATAATAAATATTATTATAGAATAATAAGTAGAATAAATGATATTCAATTAAGTAATTTACATCAATATGAATGGAATAAAATTATAATTAAAGTTGATTTGTCTAATAATAAAATTAATATATTTGAAAATTTTGGTAATGAAATTACAAAAACTATAAATGAACCTTTATCATTATCATATATTTCTTTTTGTTCAGATAAAGGAGGTGGAATAAAACCAGAATGTAATTTTCAAGGTGAAAATAATATAGGAATTAATTGGGGAAGTGCTTTTTATTCAAATATTCATATTTGGAATTTTAAAACAACATCAATAGATTTAATTCAAGCATTTAATACTCAAATGTTAACTGAAACACCAAAATCTTTAATAATAAATTATCCTTTATCAATTAAATATATGGATAATAATATATTTCAAAATTCAATAAATCCAAATTTTGAAAATATTGATTTTTCATTAAAAATTAATAATGAAATATATAATAAAGATCATATTATTTTACATAATTATTCAACAAAATTTGATTGGGGAAATGCAAATTTAGGAAAATTTATAAAGTCAATAGTAAATAAAAAAATAACAAGTGAATTATGTCATTCAAATTGTAAAAGATGTTATAAAGAAAATGATAATAATAAATGTTATGAATGTAGTGAAGGTTATGTTTTAAAAAGACAAACTTGTATTTATTCAAATCAAAATTATTATTTAAGTATACCATCACTAAGTAAAAAAATAATAATGTTTAATATTATAAAACCAAATTTTGATGTGACTTCTCTTAAAGGATTAACTATTACATTTTGGTTAAAATTTTATGATATTGTAAATGGAATTCAAGTTGATTATCCAAATTTAATTTCATTAAATTCAAATACATTTCTAGGATTTGATATTAAAAATTATTATTTAGTAATAAGAGAAAGTAATAAAAATGCTTTTGAATATAAAGAATTCAGAAATGATTTAGGAAAATGGATTCCAATATCAATTGGAATATATATTTCAGGTACTGATGGAAATAATATTTATCCAAATATTTTTACATTTAATGTAAAACAAAAAGAAATTCCATTAAATGAAAATGAATATTCAATTCCATCAAGTGGTATATTAGTAACAGAACTTAATATAGGTTATGAATGCATTGCATTATTTAATGATATTAGAATATATAAAAAATTTTTTGAAGGTGGTTTTGGTAAAATTATGGGAATTGAAAATACAAGACAACAAGATTTATTTTTAAATTTTCCACTTCATTCAATTGATTCTTCATCTTGTGTTACAAATGATCAATTATTACATAATTTAATAATTACATGTGTACCTGATTATTCAGAATATTTTGATGAGAATTATTATTGTAATAATGATGATAAATATTTTAATTATGATACTTTACCAAATTGTATTAATTGTAATAGTGAATGTAGTGAATTATGTTATGGAAATAGTAATGAAAAATGTACTTGTGATATTACAAAAGGAGTTTATTGGTTAAGACAAAATTCAAATAAGGAAACTTTTTGTGAGAAAATTCCTTATTTAGATTTTTCTAATATTGAACCTATTAAATATTCAAGTGATCTTATTACTCAAACTAATGAGTATACTATTGAATTTTGGACTTTTATATATAGTTATGTTTATAATTCTAATTTTAAAGGAATTCATTTAGAATGGAATTTTCATAATAAAATCACATTATTTTTTGATAGTGATTTAAAAGTTACTTGTTATCCTATTTTTGATAATTCTGAAGGATTAAATGAATTTTTAATTGATCAATATACTAAACAAATTTATTTTGATAAATGGAATTATATAAGATGTGGTACTAATTTATTAGAAAATGAATATTTTTTAAATGATGATAAACAGACAATAAAAACTTTGAATATTTATTATCCTAATTATGAAAGTATAATAAATGATAATACAAAAGAAAAATATTTTAAAATATATAGAAATGATAATTCATTAACAAATTTTGGTTTTATTTTCTTAAGAGAAATTAAATTATGGCAACAATATAATTACAAAAATATAATTTCAAAAGATATATATTTTACTAGAGATCAAATAATATCAAAATTTCCAGGTTTATTAATGTATTTCAAAAATTTATATAAGGATATAGGAAGTAGATTAATTTTCAAAGAAGAAAAAACGGAAAATGAAATAGAACTTTCATACATGTCAGACTTTATAGGATATAATATAGTAAAGAAAAAAAGTACATTATCAACAGATACATTTAAATTAGATAACTTTAAATTATGTCCTTTAGGACAATATTATGATTCATTATCATGTATTTCAAAATCACCAACAAAAGTTACACATTGTGAAAAAATATCAACATCATTTGATAATTGTATAATATGTAAAGATACAAATAAATATTTAAATTATATAAACCCAAATGAATATTGTGTTAATTCATGTGGAGATTATAAATATGAAAATGATAATATAAATCAATGTAGAAAATGTCATGAAACATGTTTTAAATGTACTTCATATTTATATAATACATGTACACAATGTAATGGAATTTATTATTTTAATTTCTTAGAAAATACATGTGTATTAACATGTGAAGAATATGGTTTAGTTAAAAGTAAAGTACAACCTAATACTTGTGTATATTTTGATATTGAAGTCAATTTAATTGAACCAAATAATCCTGATTCAATTGATTTAACTATTTTTAATCATTTAAAAGCAGATTTAATATTTGAAACTAGTAGTACGGTTTCAACAAAATGGTATTTTAATTATGAAGAAACTAATGAATTAAATAATGAATTAGGTTTTGATGATATATATAATAATTATGATTCTCCTTTTACTTCTGATGAAAGTCAATTAGATGTTTCTGTTGATCCTAATTTTTTTAAATTAAGTCATAAATATGTTTTTGAACTTGAAATTAAAGCAGAATCAAATGGAATAATTGTTTCTGATAGAAAAAAATGGATTTTATTAATGAATTCACCACCAACTGGAGGTTATTTAAAAGTAATTCCTGAATTAGGTTATTTAAATTCAACAACATTTATTATTATTTGTAAAGATTTTACAGATGAAAATTCAGTAACACCAATTGAATATTCATTATATTATATTGAACAAAATTATGATTATGAAACTCCTTTAACAAATGGTTTTTCATTAATAAATGAAATTTATACAAATTTTACTGTTAGATATTATACTGATGAATATACTTTAATTGATATTTATTGTAAAGCTAAAGATTCATTTAATGGAGAAACAATTTTAAAACAAACTATTAAAATTGTAAATCAAATTGATTCAAGTGAATATGATTTAGAAAAAGTTTTAAGTAATTATCAATTAGAAGAATCATTTACTGATGAACAATATTTTATAAGAAGTGAATTTTTAAAAAGTTGTGGTAGTAATATTAATAAACATCATATGATTGAACAAGAATTTACTTATTATGAAAATGCATTAGATTTTATTTCTATTATTAAAAATGATCCAAATTGTAATGATAATTTTTGTAATGGATTCGGTAAATGTAATTTAATTGATATTTCTATGAATTGTTATTGTGATAATGGACATTTAGGTGTATTTTGCCAAATTCAAAATATTGGTTATATAATATTGGAAAAATCTTATAAAGAATTATTTATTATTGTTTTTGATATTATGGAAAATAGAAAAAGTAATTTAGGAATGAATTATATTAATAATTATTTATTTAATACTGTTTATAATTTGTTTTTTGCTGCTCAGAATTTTATGCAAGATAATTCCTTTTTTAATGATTATTTAATTAATTTTATTAATTTTTTAATTGAAGAAAAAAATTATATTTTACAAAATAAAGATAAAATTGATAAATTATTTGATTTTTCTGATTTTTACTTTAATTATTTTTATAATAAAGAAAATATATTAAAATTAGATAATAAATATTCATCAAATGAATATTTAAATTTAAGAAATGTTACTTTATCAATAGAACAACAAAAAATTTTTAAAATTTTTTTTGATGATTTTATGAATATTTTAGATAAAAAAACAATATTTTTAATACAAAATTTTAAAAAAGATTATAAATTTTCTACAAAACATTTTGATTATCATTTAATTAAAATAGATGAAAATTTTAATGAATATTCATATTATGAAAAAAATAAATTTGAGAAAAAATATTTATCATATATATATTTCATGGATTGTCTAAAAGATAAAACTTCAAAATTTAATTATTATTTAAATTTAATAATCTATAAACAAAATTTATTTAGTTATGATACTATATTTTATCCAAATATAACAAGTGGAATAATATCAATAAAAATATATGATTTAAATGGAGAAGAAATATCTTTAAATTGTAATGAAAAACCAATACGATTATTATTATCATTTAATTCATATAAATGGATTGAAGAATTTAATAAATATAGAAATTTATTTTCAAGTAATATATATATATCAATTAAAAATCCTTTATTTTCTGAACCTGTTTATGTTAATTTAACAGGAGAAGTATCATATGATTCAGTTGAAGAAAGAATAAATAAATATTATAGAATATATAATTTTACTGGATTAATTTATTCAAATGAAGATATATTAAAAATTTTTTCTACTGATGATATTGAATATGAGAGTTTTAATATGGAAAATAATTATATTATTTTAAATTCAAAAAAAACTGGAATATTTACATCAATGATGATTTTAAATTTTCCTGAATATAATATTTCAGGTAGATTTTTTTATTTAAAAAAATATTATTTATTTAAATGGAAAAATAATTATTCAAATAATCCAGCATTAATAATTTGTTTATTTAATTTTATAATTTTTATTTTTACTTTTATATTCTTTTGTTTTTATGATTCAAACTATTTTGAACAAATTAAAGAACTTAATTTCCTTAAAAAAGAAATAGTAAAAATTCATAATCCATATAATCAAATTAATCCAGGAGTAAATGATGAAAATATACTAAAAGCTTTTACTCAATTGAAAAAGAATAATGAAAAAGTTAATGATATAAAACATATGTTTGATGATTTTGATATTTCAATGTCTTATGGTAAAGAAATTAGAAATGATGATGATAAAAAAATTTCAAATAACTCAATTCATAGTAAACATGTTAAATTTAAAAATATAAATAATTCCTTTGATGAAAGTTCTGATATGAGAATGAAAAAAAAAAAACAATATCAAAATCAAAATCAAAATGATATTATGATATATAAAAAAAAGAATAATTATTTTAATACTGAAGATTTAGAAAATCATGAATATATTTCAATTAAAAAATTTCATAATATAAAAAATAAATCAGGAAAAATACCAAAAGAAAAAGATATAGATTATTTCAAATCTTTAGAATTATATGTTAATTTAAATATTAGTAAAAATGATTTTATTTTTTGGAATATAAAAAGAAGACATATTTTTTTATCTTCTTTTATTAATATTTCACTTTTTAATAAAAGATGGAAAAAATTATTTATTTTATTGACACAGATTAATATTAATATGATTTTAATATCTATTATTTTAACATATGATAGTGAAATAATATTAAAAAAATTTTTTAAATGTCTTTTATGTTCATTTCTTACTTCATTTATATCAAATTTATTTATTTATCTAATTAATTTTATGTTTTATACTTCTTTAAAAGATAGGACAAAACTTTTTAAAGCTGTTATTAATGGAAGTCAATTATATATTCTTAAACTTTGGAATATAATTCAAAGAAAAAATTGTATATATTCTTTTATTGGTGTTATATTATGTATTCCTTTATGGATAATAAGTTTTTATATATCTTTTGCTTTTTTAATAATTTGGATTGAACAAAAAAATACTTGGATTATTATATTTATAATTAGTGAATTATTAGACCTCTTAGTATTTGAATTAATTATTGAACTTATAATTGGGTATTTATATTCTAAAAGAAGAGAAAGTGAAAAATTAAAAATATTTGGAGAAAAAATCAATAGATTAAGAAATTATAGAACTTTATTTCCTTAATTTTTTAAAAGGTATTAAAATTAAATATTAAATATAGAATTAATAGGTTATATATTAATAAATATATAAATTTTTATTTTTTAACAATTTCTATAATTTCTAAAGTTTTTGATTTTTCTTTATCATGCATTTTATTATTCTCTTCATTAGAAGTTTTATTTGTATTAGTAACTTCTTCAATAGCTTGATTATATTTTTTTGATTGAGAACAAAATTTATTTCTTATAATACAATTTATAACACATATTATTATTGTTATAAAAAAAATAGTAACAATAAAAAGTTTAAATTTCTTATTAATTATTTTATCATTTAATTTATTATTATATTCATTTATATCATTATTATTATTATCTTCATTTTTGCCTTTATCATTAATATCTTCTTTTTCTCTAATATCTTCCCTTTCTTTTTCATTATTAATATTACTATTATTATTATAAATCTTCTCATCATTTCTACTATTATTATTTATATAACTACAATTAGCTTTAGCGAAACCAACTTTCAAATTTTCTCTATCAAAAATAATATCATGATTTCTCATCCAAGTAGAACCTAATGTAAATTTTCCTCCATAACTAAATCCTAAACATACTTGTATTACATTATTATAACTATTATCAAAATAATAATCTCTAGGTTCCCAAATATAATCAAAATCATTAAATTTAAAAGTAATATTAGGTAAAATATTATCTAAAACATAATCCATATGAGTTTTATTATTAAAAGTAAAACAAGAACCAAATTCTTGATCAATACTATATTTCCCACATTTATTATCTTCACATAATTCTTGAAAAAGTTGATTAATTTCATCAAAAAAATTTCTAGGAAAATAAGAAATAGTAGTTCCAGAATCAATAAAAGAAGTATATTTTTGATAATTACTTTCTTCTCCATTAACTTCAAAAACTTTATCATTAATTTGAATATATTTCAAATTAATTTTATAAAAACTATCATTAGCTAAATCTAAATAATGAATATCATTCAAATGTGATTTATATTGTATTTCCCCAATAGAAAAAAAACCACCATCTAAAGCAAAACACAAACTAAAAATATGCTTTTTAATTTGTCCTAACTTATATAAAATAGAAACAAAGCCTTTATTATTATTTTGTAAACCCATAATTCCATCAGCTAATTGAGTAACAAATAAATGTGTTTCTCTATTAGTACATCCAATGGGAAATTCAAAAGATTCTCTTTCATTATATGAATTGCCAAAATTAATAAATTCATTAACAAAAACACCAGAAATTGTTGAACCTTCAGAATAAGAAATATAAAAACTACAATTTGAATCAGAAAAAGTACATTTATTATTAACATAAGAACAACTTTCATTACTACATTTTAAAATTTGATCATTTGAAATTTTATATAAACCATTTTGATGAGAACCACATGAATTACATAATGAACATGGGGATGTTGTTATTGAACTTCCTGTGTCTAAAATATATGATTGTGGCTTTGGTGGTTTTCCTACGTAAAGATAGGAATAATAATAATTTAAATCGTGAGAATTACCATATGATGTTGATTGTTCTAAGGAACGAAGTGATAAATAATTTTTTGCTGGAATTAAATGAAGTTTTGTTATTAAGGAAAAAGATTTTTTTAGTATTGTTATTAGGGTTATTATGTATATTATTTTCATATTTTTTTTTTAAAAAATTTTTTTTTACTATTTTTTTTTATTTATTTATTTAATTTAATTTTATTATATATAATATTTTTATACTAAACAACATAATTTTTTTTCATTTTCATCTTTTTCTAATAAAATATTGTTTTTACTGGTTTTTTTACTCCTAAAAAATAAATTAAAAAAATATAAATATTACTTTTTCCCAATTAAAGTTTCAATAATTTGTTTAAAAGACTGATCAATATTTCCTCCTGTTTTAGCACTAACTTCAAATACATTATAATGAGTATGATTTTCAAAATCTTCTTTTTCACTAATTAAGACTTGTCTTTTATCTTCTTGATCCATTTTATTACCATAAATAAAAATATCAGTATCATCATTAGAAAATTTTTTGACATCATTAACCCAATTATTTAAATTATTAAAAGATTCATGATTAGTAATATCATAAACAATAATAATTGCATTTGCACCTCTATAATAAGCTGTAGTCATTGAACGATATCTTTCTTGACCTGCAGTATCCCAAATTTGAATTTTAATTTTTTTATCTTTTAATAATACTGTTTTAAATTTGAAATCTACTCCAATTGTTGTTATGTAATTATCTGAAAATGTATCATCACAAAAACGAATTAATAAAGAACTTTTTCCTACACATGTATCACCTACTAATACAATTTTGAAACTATAATCACTATATTTTTTTAATTTTGTTTTATTTTACTAATCTTTTAATTTTTGACTTGACATTATTTAAATAATAATAATTGAATAAAAAAATAATATATTAAAAAAACTTAAAAAAAACTAATTAAAAATAATTTACATTTTATTAATTATTAATTAATATAGTTTAATATAATATTATTAAATTAAAAAAAAAATAAAAAAAAATGGACAAAAATAACAAAAAATCAACTTTACAATCAAAAAATTCAACAACAAAAAAAGACACAAAAACAATACCAAAAAAATCATATTCTACATCAAAAAAAAATAAAGGACCATCAAATACATTTGCAAATCAATATGGAATTGATGGAACAAGACCAGAAAATGCAGTAGAATTCAATAGAAGATTTTTAGGATTAAGTGGTAATGGAATGGGAGGTGATGGAATGTTTGTAGGAGAAGGTATTTTTAATATGGATTTACCAATGCATAGACCAGGTGAAGTACCAGATTTTTCTAATCCATATGGAGAAGCTATGTTTAGTGGTATAGGAAGAGGAAGAGGTGGTCAAAATAGTCAAATTGATCCAAGGAGAAATCCAGTACAATTTCTACAAAAATTTTTTGGAGGATTTGGTATTGAATTTCCAGTTAAAGAATTAATGCAACCTCCAAGAAGAGGAAATAGAGGAAGAGGACAAGCTAATTCACAAAGAGGAAATAATAATAATAATATAAATAGAAATAATAATAATAGTAATAATAATAATAATAATAGTAATAATAATAATAATGGTCAAATTAGATTGGAAAATATAAGAAGACATAATTTTGATAGTAATCAAATTTTTGATGAGTCATTTTTACAATTAGGAGGAAGGAATGATGATATTTTCAGAGATAATTATGCTTCTAATTTTAGATCTAATTTAGAAAAAGAAGTTTTTGAACGTTTATTAGGTATTATTAGAGGAAATAGAGGAATTGCTTCTGATGGTTATAAACCACCTATTAAACAAGATGTACTTAAAAAATTAAATAAATTTGATATGTGTGAAAAATATATGAAAAAAAATATTGAAAATGGTAATTTAGAAGCACCATTTTGTTGTATTTGTTTAGCAGAAATACAATTAAAACAAAAAGCTGTTTTATTACCTTGTGGACATTTACTTCATTGGAAATGTGCTGAATTGTGGTTAAAGAAAAATAATACTTGTCCAATGTGTAGATTTGAATTAAATGTTTATTATGCAAATAAAAAAAAATAAAAATAAACTTAATTAAATATAAACCTTATTTATTAATTACAAATAATATTAATTTTTCTAAATTTAAAATATTAATTAAATAATATCAGTAATTTTTTTATAACTTGATCTAAATTTATCAATTAAAGTTTCAGAAGTTTCAAGATCAGATGATATTATTCCAATCATTTTATAACCTGTAATTGCTATAAATATAAAAATTAATAA
Organism: Isotricha prostoma; assembly: GCA_023807205.1. Taxonomy (NCBI): domain Eukaryota; phylum Ciliophora; class Litostomatea; order Vestibuliferida; family Isotrichidae; genus Isotricha; species Isotricha prostoma. The sequence goes on from JAJMZS010003203.1 coordinate 15,084, forward strand.
ATGATAATAATAAAGCATACTAATATATCCAAAAAATATAAATTGATAATATCTAATTGATAATACTCCAACCCATTCATTTTCATCTTCTAAATTATCATAATAATATGTTAGTAATATTCCAATATTTAATAAATTACATCCTATTAATGAAATTATACATATTGATAATGATAAATAAATATCATATTTTAAATTAATAAAAAAAAAGTTTAATAAAAACTCATATAATGAAAATTGAAAAATTTTCAAATAATCAAACTTTTCATAAAAACTAGAATAAAAAAGAAGATAAATTGTATGTTCAAAAGTAAATAATTTTTCTATCCAAAAATTACTAAATCCTTCAATTTCAATAAACAATTTAAAAATAATTTCACTTTGTCCTATACAATAATTAAGACAAAAATGAATAGTAAAAGAAGTGATTAAAACTACTATTTTACAATAAGTAGGATCTTTTTTATAAAAATACCAATCATGGTTTGAATTTTTAATGATACATATTTTAATACTAGAAATAAGAAAAAATATTGATAATATTGCATAAAATAAAAAAATATTAAATGTCTTGTTTCCAAAGTTAAAATTTGGAGATTCATTATTGTTTAAAAAGATTTTTCCTAAAAATGCTGCTCCTAAACCTAAAATATCTTGATATGTAATTATTAAAAGTGGATTATAAAAAGGATTAGACTTTTTTGAAGTAAATTTGATATCCTTTTCATAATTAATTTCATTTAAAGAAAGTAAACCAGATTCTTCCATTTATTATTTTTTTGTTGTATAATTTCATTTTAAAAAATCTTAATGAAAAAAATAATAAAAATACTCATAATCATAAATATAAATAAATTAATTATTTTTCGATTAATTCTATAAATAAAATATGAAGATTGATATTGATACAATCATTATTTTTTAATCAATAAAATAATTAATCAAAAAAAAAAAATAAGTAAATTTAAATTCATAAATTATATTAAAACATATTAATTTCACTTTATTATTAAAAAAAATAAAAAAGTATTAAAAAAAATAAAAGTCAATCAGAAAAAAAAATATTCTTAATCATTATTCCAATAATTTTACTTCCTTTAACAAAACAATAAGTAATAAATTCAATAAGAAAATGAAGTAAAAACAATATGAGCAGGAGTATTAGCATATGAAGAAATAAAAGCATTAATATATATATGAAACATATTTATTTAATGAATTTAACAATGAAATTTTAAAAAAATTTGATACAGAAAGAGAAGTTATAATAAATAATAATATTAATTTGAAAAATAAACTATTATACACTAATTATTTTAAAAGAATTTACTATCATAATGATAAATGGCATCAATAATTTATTTTATAATAATATTGTTACTTTTCTTGATAAAAGAGAAGGAAAAATATATATGTAAAAAAATTTTAAGAATGACAAAATATTATATTAATTTTGAACCTTTTACTCTTAATAAAAATGATTTAATTTATTGAGAAACAGAGCTATTAATACAATTTATTATAAAACTGGAATTAAATTTTCAAAAATTATTAATGAAAGTAAATAAATGAAATTTGTTTTTAGAATATCCAAATTTTAGAAAATAATATAATTAGTATTTACTTTAAAAAGTTATTTTAAGTATGATTTTTTGATATTCTTTTTTAATTTTATAATTTTAATATTACTTTAAAAAATTTTATTTTTGTCTTAAATATATTTTTAAAATTTATAAAAAATTAAATATTATTAAAATTAATATATTAATATAATAAAAAAAAATGAAGATATCCTTGATCATATTTACATTATGTTTATTATCATTCATAGAAGGTAATGCATATATCAGAAATTTAAGAAAAAACATTGCAAGTGCAGGAGTAATTACATATGAAAATTTAAGATCAAAAGTAATGTTTACATATCTTCATAAAGATTTTAGAAATGATATTTTACTAAAATTTGATGAAGAAAAATATGAAAATCTTAGGGTTGATATAGATTGGAGATCTAAAATAATTCATGCATATTATTTGAAAAGAATTTATCTTCCTGATAGATGGCATGAATTATATTATTTTTATAGTGTTTCAGCATATCTTGAAAAATCAATTAAGAAAAGGGTATGTAAAAGAGTTGGTAGAACAACTCGCTGTGATTTTGTAAATGTACCTCAAAATCTTGATAGACGTGAAGTTGATATTTTAAAAAATGAAGCAATTAATAAAGTTCAAAGACAAATTAAAGTTGAATTTTCTAATACAGTTGATGAGAATTTAAGAGAACAATTTTATTCTCAATATCCACATTTAAGAAATTAAAATTATTATTTTTTACTTTTTTTTAATAGAAAAAAATTTAAAATTAGAATTTATTTCAAATTAATGAAAAATTATATTTTTTTAATTTTTATTTATTTTTATAATATTTAAAATAAATGAGATTTATATTATTTTTAATATCACTTCAATTTATATTTATAAAATCAGGTATAGGATTTGGTGCAACTGACCCACATATAATAAGACTTGATATTCCTTGTTTAATGGCAGGAGTAACAACTTATGATGAATATAAAGTAAAATTATATTCATGTGGAATTCATAAAGAAATTAAACAAAAACTTTTAAATAATATTGATAATGAAAATGAAGAATATCAAAAACAAGAAGTTGATTGGAATAAAAAAATTATTTATTATCATTATGCTAAAAGAATTTATCTTCCTGATAGATGGCATCAATTATATTTTATTTATTCTTATGCTGCTCATGTCGACAAAAAAAAATTAGAAAGAAGATGTAGACAAATTAGAAGACATAAAATTTGTGAAAATCAGTCTATTCCTGATCGTATTAATGATAAAGATGTTGAGGCTATGAAAAATAAAGCTTTTAATACTGTAAAATCTAAAGTTAATGTTCAATTTTCTAGTAGTGTTGATGAAAGTAATAAAGAATTATTTTATAATAACTTTCCTTTATTTAGGAAATAAAATTTAATTTTTATTCAAATTTAAAATATGATTTATTAATAGTAAAAATAAATTTAAATGTTATTTAATAATTTTTTATAAAATTTTAAATAAAAATGTTAATTTATTAAATTAATTCAACAAAAAACAATATTCTTAATAATTGAATAAATAAATATTATGAATATTATTATTAACTTCATTTTCAATTTCAACAAAAAATAATTAAAAAATAAAAAAAACCAAATAAAAAAATATAAAAATTCAATAGAAAGTAAAAAAGTAAAAAAATAAAAAATGTCAGAAGTACCAGAAGAAATATTAAAAACAATAAATTATTATTATGAAGGTGTAAAAAAAGGAGATGTAAAACTAGCAAAAAAATCAATGGCATTATGGGCAACAATGACACTTCATGAAAATGGTAAAATTAATACAGTTCCAATACAAGTATTTTATGATTGGGTCGAAAATTGTGGTCCACAAGAATCAACTTATAAAATTTTAGGATTTATTAAAAATGATAAAACTGCTTTGATTAATTTACAAAGCCATTATGGAAAAGGTGGTGATCCTATTACTTCTTTTGGTCTTGTTAAAAGTGATGAAGGATGGAAAATTGTTTCTAAATTAGTTTCTGATAAATAAAAATATTTTTATTTAAAATATTATTTTTAAATGAAAAACGAACAACTTATTTTTTATTATTAAATCAAGAGAACTTTTATTTTTCTTTTTTAAATAATACAGTTTAATTATTTTTTGAATAAATTAATAATAACAATTTGAAATTTTATTAGTTTTATATTAATTCTCATTATTAAAGATATTTTTAAAAACGAAATTTTAAAATTATTTTAATATGGAAAAAAATAATAATTCGGAAAATGACTTTGAAAATAAACTTAAACTAACTGAAAAAGATTATAATTCAATTTTAGAAACAATAAATGATCCCAAAAATAAAGAAAAAATAAAAATAATTCCAATTGAAGTAACTAGAACATTATCAAAAGATGAAAATAAAAATGAAATTTTACAAAAAGATTTAGAAGAAGTATTAAAAGTTTTTGTTTTATCAAATGGAAATTTAGGTTATTATTCTGGAATGTCATTTATTGCAAAAATAATTATGAATATAACAAATAATAATAAAGTTAAAACTTTTATTATTCTAAGAAATATTTTTGAAAATCAAATTCTTAAAAATATATATTTAAATAAAGATATTAATAATATTATCAATAATTTTAAAATAAAATTTAAAGAAAATATTCCTAAATTATATGAACATTTTGAAAAAAATAATATACAACCAAATTTATATATTATTACTTGGATTCAATCTTTATTTTGCTTCACTTTTGATAGTAATATTGCAGAATATATTTTAAAACTTTTTATTACTTCATTCAATTTTGATATATTAATTGATGCAATATTATCTATTTTAATGACTTTGGAAAATGATTTATTAAATAAGAAACAAATGGACCTTTATATTGTTTTATGTTCAATAAATATTTCAATTGATTATAATAAATTTATTGAAAATATGAAAAAGTTTAATCATTAAATTTTTATATAAATATAAATTTATTATTAAATTTTTATTTCTTAAATTATATATTTATTATTTACTTGGTTTTTTACATAAAATATAAATACTTTAATCACTTTTTAAATTTTCAACAGTAAATGACGAAAAAACACTATTTTTATTTATTATATCTTGATCACATGACCTTAATTCAGATTTAACTTTATTTATACTATTTTTTTTAATATGCATAATTTTTCTCTTAGAACTCTTTTTATGATTAATATTTTTATTATTTATAGATTGAGAATTTTTATTATTATTAAAATTATTAATACTATTATGGCTACTATTTTTATTTTCATTCTCACTTTCATAATCACTTGATCTTCCTAATGAATTATTATCACTTTTTTCTAGTTTTAAAAATAATCTATTATAATTATAATTTGGTAACATTGGTTCTAAATTATAAATATTTTTAATTAATTTCTCATGATAATAAATATTATAAAAATAAAAATTTTCTTTATAAAAACAATATGAATCATCATCTTCTTCAAAATCTTCATTATTACTATATTTTGATTCTTTTTCACACTTTAATCCAAATAAAACAGTACTTCCTTTTTCACTTGAATTCATAACAAATTCTTTTTTAAAATATTTAGTAACAATATGATACGCTGTAATAATTCCTAAATTTAAATATGAATGTTTTAATTTTTCAATATTTAAATAATCCTCATTTAAATTATCATAATGTAAAAGGGAATTTACTTTATTATAATCAATAGATGAATCTCCAGTTATACATATATCAAAATATAATGTATAATAATTTTTTGATTTTTTAGTTGTACTTACTCTTTTTTTTTTTAAAAAATCATTTGGAGATTTTTCAACATTTTTATTTTGAAAACTTGTTTCTTTTATAAGTTTTACACTACAAATTATATTTTTTGTATTATCATTTGATTTAGTATTACTTAAAATAAATAATAAAACATTAAATAAAGTAATTCTTAAAAGTTTTTCTTCAATTATTATATATTTACAATTTTCTTTCATTTTAAAGTCAATTGTATAATATTTTGAAGTTAAAAGAGGATCAAAATAAAAAATAAAATAATTAGTAAATATTTCTAAATTAACATTTTTTTTTACAAAATTTTCCATTTCAATTTTTTTAGAATTAGAAAAAAAATTAACATATAAATTTTGAGTTTGAAGTAAATCATACAAAATTTCACTTTGATTTTTAAAAAAGAATAAAATAGAATAATCCATATTAGGAAAAATTAATCCAATATCATTAGTAAAAGATAAAACACTCTCTCTTCTTGATTTAGAATTTTTCATATAAATTCCTAATCTTCTTATACTTTTTCCTGGAACTGATGCAGATAATAAAGAATTTCTTTCACATCTTAAAATAATTTCACACATTTTATTTGCATTTTCTATATTTTCATCTAATTTATTTAAAAAAAATTTTATATTATTTGAACAAATATCATTTTTATCATAATCATGACATGGAATTAAATTTATAAAAATTGAATTATAAACTTTCCATATACATTTTGAACACATTACATTATACCAATTTAATTTTTCATAATTACCAGATATTAAAAAAAAATTTAAGTAATTTTTATAACCAATATTATTTAAATTTTCATTAATTGAAGGAAAAGGAAAATAAAAATGTGTAATTGTTTTATGATTTAATGTATCTTCTAATAATTTATTAAATAAAGGATATAATGTTGGTATTATCATTTTTTGGAAATTTGTTTCTCTTTTTGTACCAATTTTTTTTTTTAAATCTGAATTTATACTTGATTTATGAATAAATTCATCAAATTCTTTTGCTGCATTATTGGAATATAAAATATCCATATTTTGTGATACAATGAAAATTGGTCCAAATTCATTTTCCATTATCTCATTAAATACTAAATAACTTCTTTTAAATGAATCATATAATGTCCATAAATATCTGACTCCTCTTTTACATAAGTATACAAAAGAAATTGATACTATTAATTGAATTAAAACAAGAATTACATATATATAAATATTGAAATTCTTATTTACAAATAAGAAACAAATTGAAAGAAATGAAAAAGAAAATAATATAAATTTTAAATGTAAATTTAACATAAAATTTGCTACTCCACTAAATAAAAATTCATCTAATAAATAATCACTTTGATGATTTTTAAAACTTGAAAGTATAAAAATACATTGATTAATATCTAAGACTACTTTTACTATTATTCTTGTGTATATTTTTACAAATTTAGATTTATTAAACATAATTAAAACTGAAATAATTAAAGAAACTAAATGAATATAAATGTTTTTTTTTTCATAATTATTTTCAATCAAATAATTTGTAATATAATATAAGAAAAATCTAAAATATAATAAAATTACACAAGAAGTTTGATTCTTATAAAAAATACTTACAATTAAATATTTAAAATCAATGTCATCTTCTTCAAATTTAAAGTCTAATAAATAATTGAGTGAATATTTTGCATCATTTTTAAATAAATTTTTATTTGGAAATTTATCTAAAAATTCAGATGTTTTAATATAATCTTCAACTTCTCTTTCTTTTTTTTGTATTTCTATATCTTTTTTTGGCTCTTTAATTGAATTTTGTTGAGTAATTTTTTCTTTCATTTTATTCTTCATTTTATTTTTCATTTTCATTTTACTAATTCTTAAAAAAAATATTAAAAAATAATGAAAAAAACATTTTTTTTCATTTTCATTGTTTTTATGAATATTTTTAGATTCAAATATAATTATTATATAAATTTAACATTTAGGTTTATCTTATTATCTTTTAAATTTAAGTTATTACTTTTTTATATTTTAATTATTATATTAGTTAAATATTATTTTCTTTAATTCATTGAGTTTTTATTTCTTTTGTTTCCTTAGATTTTATTTTTTTTAATTTTTTAAGCTTTCTTTTTTGAGTTTTTGAAATTTTCTTTTTTGCCAATTCTTTTCTTTCTTTTTTTTTCATTTCTTCTCTAATAAAATGTAAAGTTAAAACATTCATAAAATTAGAATGAAATGATTGTAAATTTTCAGGTGTTACAATAGTATGAATTCTCTTTTTCATTAATTTGGCTCTAACTAAAACATTAAAATTTTTTTCAATTTTATTTTGATTTTTTCTATCATCTATTCTTAATTTTCTATTTTTTTTGTTTTTTTTATATTTAAATTTTTCTTCATATAACCTTTTGAATGTTAAATAAATAGAATGTTTTGTTTTACTCTCATTAAACAAATTATCTAATTCTGAAAGAAAATCATCTATTTTTAATTTTTTCACCATTTGAAAAAAACAATAAAAAAAAATTAAAAGAAATTTAAATATAGTAATAATTAAATTGTAAAAATTTAATAAAATTAATTAATTATAGCAATTAAACATACAACTCAATTTAAATATAAATATTTCCCAAAATAATTATATATCTAATTCTTTTATTAAAATTTCTATTAAAAAAAATATTTAAAAACAAAAAAAAAACAATACTATGTAAAATAAATTAAAAAATGTCTCTTCCAAAAGAACAAATAGATTATATAAAAAATTATTTATATCCCTACAAATTCACAAATAATAAAACAATAATAGTAAATTTTCTTACAGAAATATATGCAAATATTTATATAAGATGTAATTCAGTTTTTGATTCATATACATTTCAAGAAGTAATAAATCTACCAATGATAATAAGTGATAAAATATATGATGCATTATCAACTGAAAAAAAAAAATTATCTTTAGATGATTTTTCACAAGGAATATATGGAATGTTTTTTGCTTCAATTGAAGAAAAAGCTTTATTTGTTTTTGATATTTTTGATTTTGATAAAGATAATTTTATTGAAAGAAATGATGTTTTTTTATTACTTTCTCATTTTCATTTAATTGAAAATACTACTAATACTATTCAATATCTTGAAGATTTAATTGAAAATTTTTTTGGTTATAGAACAACTTATAAAAAAGAAGAATATTTAAATATTTTACAAAACAAAAATGCAGATATATTTGTTTTAATGATTATTTTCATTAATAATTATACTACAATAATTAAAGATAATGAATTACGACAATATAAAGAATCAATTAATTATTCTAAATTTGAATTGAATCCAATTTATTCATATAGAATAGAAATTTCTTCTGATAATTCTGATATTAATAATATAAATAATAATAATGGTAATTCATTTGATTATAAAATTACACAAAAATTATTAAAATATATTCAAACAGTAAAATTATTAGATTTTGATGAATATAATTATAATGAATATTCATCAGAAGGTTCTTTTGATGAATTTGAAGATTTAAATAATTTTGAATTTGATATACAAGATTGTCTTCAAAGTTTATTAAAACCAAAAATTGAAATTAAACCTAAATTATTAGAAGAAATATCTACTCAGAGATATAGAGATAGGGAAAAAATTTTAATTCATATTAGTCCAAAAAATTCAAATAAACATCATACTGGAAAAAATATCTTTTTAAAAAATAAAACTTATAATCCAAATAATAATAATTTAGATATTGATTTCCAAGATAAATTTATAAGAGAAAATCTTTCAACACAAGAAAATTCATATAGAAATACATTTCAAAAAGGAAAAAAAAAAGAAATTATTGTATATAAATTTAAAAATGGAAAAAAAATGGATATTGTTATTAAATTAGTTTTAGTGAATTATTATCTTTTTTACTTTAAAAAATCAGGTAACATATTTTTATTTAAAAAAATAATTCCACTCTTTTCACTTTTTGCAAAAAAACAACTTTTAGAAAATAATTTAACATTATTAACTTTTTCAAGTACTCTTCATAATTTTGATAAACAATATTCTTTCATATGTGAAAATCAAGTAGATGCAGATAAATTTTTTAATTGGTTTAATAAAAATAATCATTATAAAGATATAAATGAATATTTTTCATTTAAATGTGAATTAGGAAAAGGTAAATTTGGTCATGTGTATTTAGCAGAAAGAATAAAAAATAAAAAATTATATGCAATTAAATCAGTATTAAAATGTAATCCAACTGAAGAAGAATATAAAATTAATAGATGGGAAAGTACAATTTTTAATTGTTTAAAAAATATAAGACATGAAAATGTAATAAAAGCAATTCAAAGATTTGAAAGTGAGAAAAAAATATTTTTTGTATTTGAATATGTAAAAGGAAGTGATTTAAAATCATATATGAAATCATATCAATATAATAAAAATATAAATAGTTTACCAAATATAATAAATATAACATTTCAAATATTAAAAGGAGTACAATGTTTACATAAATATGGAATAATACATAGAGATATTAAATCAGCAAATATTATGGTAAATGAAGATTTTATGGAAAATTCAATTGGAACTCCAAAAGATTCAGTTAAAATTGTTGATTTTGGTTTAAGTAGAATTTTAGGTAAATTTGAATTTAGTGAAGATCCATATGGATCTTTATGTTTTAAAGCACCTGAATTAATTAATCATATGAAATATAATTTTAAAGTTGATATTTGGGCAGTTGGTGTTACTATTTTTTATATTATTTATATGGAATTACCTTTTGAAAAAGGAAATAAAGATGATATTAAAAGAAGTATTATTAATGATCCTATTCCTTTTTATTCTAATAATATTATTAATGATACTGTTTATATTAAAGATTTAAAAGAAATTAATAATGTTTATATTACTAAGTCTTCTATTCTATTTTCTCTTATTAAAGATTGTTTAGAAAAAAAATTTGATGTTAGACCTGATATTGATAAATTGATTGAGAAATATGTTAAAAAATATAAAATATAATTTTAGGATTTTATTTTTTTTGTACAATAGTGTTAATTTTTTTTCCAAGTATTAAAAATTGACAAATTAAAAAGCCTTAAAGAAAGATTTTATATTATATATTTAAAGTAGTTATAAATATAAATGAAATTATTCTAATATATTTAAATAAGAAATTATATATATAATTATGAAAAATAATTTTAATATTACACTAATAAATTTATCAAAAAAAATATTAATTTATTTTTTCATAATCATTTGTCCAAATCTAAAAATTCCTCTTATTTTTTTTCCATTAATATAATAAAATCCATTTCCATGTTGTTTATTATTAATCCAATAACCTTCATAAAATGTATTATCATTCCATTTAAATTTTCCAAAACCATGTTTCTTATTATTTAAATAATTACCAACATAAATTTTACCATCTTTCCATTTAAAAATCCCTTTTCCATTTAATTTATTATTTTTAAATTCACCTTCATAGCTTTCACCATTTGAATATTTAATAAAACCATTACCTTCATATTTTCCATTTTTAAAATCTCCATTATAATAAGTTCCATCTTTAAAAATTAATTTACCATTTCCATTTTTAATTCCTTTTAAAAATATTCCTTCATAAATTGAACCATCAATATAATTTTCTTCTCTTCCTTTTCCTTCTTGATAATCTTCATTGAAATTACCATTATATTTAAAATTATTTTTCATAAATAATTCACCTTTACCATTTTTTTTTCCATCTTTAAAATTTCCTTTATAATAATTTCCATCTTTATCAATAAAAATACCATATTTATTCATTGAATCTTGTTTATATAATCCTTTATAAATACTTCCATCTGGATTTATTGTTATTCCATAACCTTCTTTTTGAAAATTACAATTCCATCCTCCATAATAAATTGTTCCATCTTTTTTAAATTTTATTGGAGGTTCATTAAAAATATTATTATTACTTGTATCTGATGTATTATCTAAAATTTCTTCTTGATTTATATTTATATTTTCATTTTTTTCTCTTATTATATCTTCAAATTCTTTATTTTCTATTATTTCACCGTAGTCTATTAATTTTAATTCGAAATCTTTTTGGTATTCTAAAAGTTTTTCTGCGTTTTGTCTTTCTTTATTTGAAAATGATGAGTCGTTTTCTTTTTTTTCGTCATTATTAAATAAATCATAATTTCCTTTTTCTGATATTATAATATTTTTACAATTTTTACATACAATCACACCCATTTTATTAATTAATCTAAATATTTTTATTATGTATTTATCTTTTATTACTAAATTCTTTTGAAAAATTACTAAATTTTTTATATAGAATAAATTATAATAAATTTAAAATATAAAAATATAATTTAAAATATTGGAAAATGATTTTAAAAATTAAAAAAGATAAGATATTAAATAATTATATATATTTTTTTAAATTTTTTTATTATTTATATAAATTAAAAATATTAATTTTATAAAGTTAGATTATCAAAAAATATTATATACAAAAAATACAAATTAAATAAAATTTTGATAGAATTTGATTTTAATTATTAAATAAAAAAGAATAAATAAAAAAAAATAATTAAAAAAATAATTTAATACAATTCTTTTTTTATTTATAATAATATTTTATTAAAAATCAAAACAGAAAAAAGGAAATATTGTAAACCTAAACTCAAAAAAAAAACAATATAATTTATTATCAAAAAAATCCATTAAAAAATAACTTATTTCTTCATATAATTAGGAAAAACTTAGTTTTAATCAAAGGTTTAATTTTTGGAGAAAATAGTAATTTAGAATTTTTCTTATTTTTAATAATCTTCCCTTTCTTAATATTAGAAACTCTATTTCTTTTTTAAAAATAAATTTTGTAGAAGTAGTGGAGAATCATTCTTAAATCCATTTTTAAAATTATTTTCTTCTAATTCTTCAATATCATATTTATGATTTAATCCAGAATCTATTTTACTTTTTTCAATATTATAATTAGGTTCAGTTGAAATATAATTATACTGAAATAAATTTTTTTAATTTATTATATATTAATTTAAATGATTTAATATTTATTTTTTTTCGGTTTATTTATTTGATATTTTTATTTTTTGTTTTTAATCTTTTTCTTTTAAACTTTGAGTTGAATTGTTTGATATTATTTTTTATATAATTTAAATTTCGTTTTTGAAGATTTAATCTTTAACTAATTGAATATATTTTTGAGGCATTGATTTTAATAAATTTTTAGGGAAAATATTTAAAATAAAATCTTATTTTAATCTTTTTATCTTTATTTATATTATTTTTTATTTAATCGAATAATATGATTTAATATCTTATTGATATTTTTGATTTTTTTAAACTCCTATTTTTTCTTCTTTTTCATAGTAATTTTTAAATTATTTTTCATTGAATTATTACTTTTGGGGTTTGGACACAATCCCAAATCCGATTTTCAAAAAATTAATTTAAATTTATGAAAAATCCATTTAAATAAATTTTTTAAAAATAATTTGAAAAATCATTTAAATAAATTGTTTATTTCAATTTTGAAAAATTATAAAAAATAATTTTAACTTATTTTTGCAATAATAATCCAAAATCAAATCCCATAATTACCAATAACTAATCCTAATTCCCTTTCCCCAAAACAATTTTTTGTAATTTAAAAATGAAACTAATTTTATGATTGTATGTTACTAATAATTATAAGAATTTATTAATTTTAAATTATAAATAAATTATAATTTTATAAAAGTTTTAAGTTTAACTGAATTTTCCTTTCCCGCTAATGAAGCCAAAGCATAAATATTTTCTAATTTAAAATTGAATTTTCCTGATTGCTCACCATTTATAAATAAAATAAAATATTTTTCTTTTTCCTTTAAATCTAATATAAAGCAAATTGTATCATTATCATCAAAATATATTTTTTCATTAATTTCTATTCCATCAATGAATAACCCTTTATTTGATAGACAAATTCCACCTTTTTCTTTTATAGATGTGCTAGAATTGCATAGTTCAATATTTCCAAATCCAACTTCAAAATCATATGTTTTTTTTATATATATAATATTAAATATTATTTTATATATATTTCCTTCTTTAAATTTTAATTTGGATTTAATGATTTGCATATTTTCACTTATTTTTTGTGCTAAACAATTATTTTCTTTTAATTCATAACCAAAATCATCATCATTTGAAATAAATAATTCATTGGTCCAAAAATTCTCAATTTCATTTAAATAGTTTTTATCATATAAAATCTTTAATATAATTTTTTCTACTTCTATTTGAATATTTTTTATTTTTATATCTAAAATATCATTATAGTTTTCAATATTTTTATTTTTATCAAAATCCTCCAAAGATAAAAGTAAATTTGAAATTTCAATCTCTTTTTCTACATTATCAAACGGATAATTATTTTTTAATTTCATTATTTTTTTGTTAAAATTATTTTCATTTTGATTAATTAAGTTTTCAAATGTAGAAGAAATAAATGATTCAATATTTTTATCAATTAAGGAATTAATACTTTTTTTAAATTCTTCAATTTTTAAACGATATTTTTTATCTGAAATATTATTTTCTTTTTTATTATTATCTTTAAATTCAGAAATAATTTTTTTTTCTTTTAAAAAATATTCTTTTAAATTTTCAATATATTCATCAATTTCAATAATATTATGTTGTTTATGTTCTTTAAAAAAACATTTTTGGCATAATAATCTATTTTCATTTTTACAATTTTTATCAATACAAAATCCAATAATATAATTTTTGTGATTTTCAATTTGACAATATTGATTTTTTAAATCAATATTTTTTACGAATTCAGTCAATTCATTATCATTCAATTCTATTATATCATTTTTTATATTTTCATTATCATTATCTATTTTAACTTCGTCATCATAATTTGTATATATTTCAATATCTTTTAATTTTACTAATTTTTTATCTGGTATATCTTTTTTCCAATATGCATCAATTATTTCCCCATTTTTAAATTTCATAATGCCTTTTCCTTCTTTTGCACCATCTTTCAAATAACCTTCATATATATCACCGTTATTATATATCATAATTCCTTTTCCATTTATTCCATAGTTTTTTATTTCTCCTTTAAATATATTTCCATTTTCAAAGTTTATTGTAACATTATTTTTTTTCATTATTTTATCTATATCAAATCCTTTTTCGCTTATAATTCCTTTAAAAAAATATATTTCATTGAAAAGTAAAATATTTTTTTCAAAAATTTCTGCATTTTGAATATCATCACAAATAACATTTCTTTTATTATATAAAATCGCATATTTTTTTGCATAATCAATAATTTTTATTATTCTTTCAATTTTATTGATTATTATATTTTTACAATTTTTATTAGAATTAAATGAAGACTTAAAAAATTCTTTAAAAAATAAAAGCATTTTTCCTTCATTAATATATTTTGAAATATTTTGTCCTATTTTCCAAATTTTATAAATATATTCAATATCATATTCAACTTTTATTATTTCATCATCATATATTTCAAAATTTTTTAAATTTTGAATACCCAACAAATATTCTTCAATAATATTTATTTTTTCTTCTAAATTATATTTTTCATCATCTATTTCAAATGTAATTTCAATATTTTCTTCGTTTTCATTCTCTTCATCTATATTCATTTCTCCAATAACTACATCTCCATTATTTGTTTTAAGTATCCAATTTCCTTTTATTATATCATTTTCCCATTCTGATTCAAAAATATCTCCTTCTTTAGTATAAATAATGCCTTTTCCATTTTTTTTAAAATTATTCCATTTTCCTTTATAAATATCATTGTTAGTATATTTAATAATTCCTTCACCCTTTCCTTTATTTAATTTCATTTCTTTTAAAAAATTTTCCCATTTTCCTTCATATATATTACCATTTTTAATTTCTATCTTTCCATATAAATATTCATCCTTTAATGTTCCTTCATATTTTATCAAATCAAAATAACTAATTTCACCTTCATACATTTCAAAATTAGAAAATTTTCCTTCATAAATATAATTTAACAAATTTTCTTCACCAGACGTAAATTCATCATTTATCCATTCTCCTTTACATATAAAACCACTTTTATATATTCCATTTCCTTTCTTTAGATCATCTTTCCATTCACCATAATAGATTGAACCATCTTTATAAAGCATTATTCCATATCCCTCTTTTTTACCATCTATATGTTCTCCAAAATAATATCCATTTTCATCTTCTATAACTTCATTTTCATAAGAATTTAAATATTTATTCTTTATTTTACTAAAAAATTCTTCATCAATTTTTTCTTCTTCTTCAAAAAATATATTTAATGACTTAGAAAGTTCTTGAATGGTTTTTGAAATTTCTTTATTTTTAATAGAATCTTTAAGAGCTATTATACCTAAAGTTACTGTCTCTTTTTTTATCTTTATTATTTTATCATGAAAAAATTTAATTTTAGAAATATAATTTTCATCAATTGTATCAAAAATAAATAAAATTACATTCACATTTTTCAAAATATTTTCATTTATAATAATATTCTCATCTTTAAATTTAGTTTTTATAACAAAATTATTATCCAATTCAAAAAATTTTTCATTTGAATCATCTTGATTTAATTTATTGTTAGAGATAATTAATATTGTTATTAAATTTATAATTTGTTTATTATAAATATTTATTTTCATATTTTTATGATTTAATATTCCATTTATTAATCTGTCACATTCATCTACTTTTCCTTCGAATATATCCCCATTTTGAAATTTATAAATACAGTATTCTTCGTCTTCATTTTCAATGTTATTATTATATATTTCTTTAATATCACCATTTTTATATTTTATAATTTCTTTTAGCTTTTTTTCATTTTTGTAATTGTCTTCATTAATATTTTTTTTTGAATTATTTACTTTTAAAGTAAATAATCTAGGTTCATAATAATAAGAATCAGAACCAAATAAACCACCACAACATCCTTTTTTTTGTTTTGGCTCATTTCTGTATTCTTTAATATTTCTTAAAGAAATTGAATTTCTTTCTTCATTTTTTTGTTCATAAAATAAAGAATATTCAGTAACTATTTTTGTAAAAATATCATAAATATTTATATAATCTTTTGCATTAATCTCAAAAAATATAGCCCCAATTTTTTTTGCAAAGTCTTTTCCATCTTCCTGAGAGATTTCCCTTTTTTCTAATAAATCATTTTTGTTTCCAATAACACATTTTAATATATTTTCCTCTTCTATAAGTAATTCATTCCAATTATATAATTCTATAAAGCTTTCAATATTTGTTATATCATAAACTAACAATATAATATTTGAAGATTTTAAAAAAGTATTACTAATTGATCTATACTGTTTTGCCCCAGGAAGATCATATATAACTAAATTTTTAGATTTTTTAATTTCTTCTACTATTTGAATAGTTTTATATTTTCTTTTTGTTGATAAAGTTTTGATATAATTTTCATAAAATTTTTTGTCTATTAATTGATTTATAATTTGTGTTTTTCCAACTTTTTCTTCACCAAAAAGAATAACTTCTATCTTAGTTTCATGTTCAGTCTTCCAATTACTTATTTTTTTATCATATATTGTATTCAAATCTGTGTAATCAAATGTATCTAATCGTTTCATTTATTATATATAACAAATTATAATAAAATATTAATTAATTACTTTTATTTAAAAATGTTAAATATAATTAAAGAAACAATATTAATATTCTATTCTTTAGAACCCTATTTTTTATTAATATAATTATATTTTGTTATATTACAGAAATATTATCTTTTTTATTTTTTTGAAAAATAACTCTCATTATTGGTTATTATAAGGATTGAATTCTTTAGAATAATTTCATTCATTTAATAAGTGAAAATTTTTAAAATTATTTGTTCATTATATGATAATTTAAAATCTTTTGTATTTGAATTTCTATTGGATTTGGTACATAAGGATAATTTTCAATTTCCAAACTACAATTTATATTGAAATGAATTTTATATGAATCACTATTATTATTTTCTTTTGAAGGATCAAAATATTTAATTGTATTATATTTTCTTTC
>JAJMZS010003204.1:0-32494 GCA_023807205.1 Isotricha prostoma
GTGTTAATATTGAAAGAGATAAATTGAAAAATAGAATTAGTTTTATTAAAGACATTTAAGTGAGATTTTTAATTTTTATAATTGTTTTATTTTTTAATTAATTGCTTTTATATTTTCTATTTCAAAAAGTTTTTTATTAAAATTAAATCATTTTAATTATTCTTAATTCTTTCTATCACTATTATTAGTACTTTAATATCCATATAATGAGATAAAAAAATAAATTTATATTTTGGATTAAATACCCTGTTTCACATTCAATTCTTAAATATTATTTTAAAAATTCATTTTGAATACAAAATATTTTTTTTCTTATATTTTTTTTTATAATATAATATAATAAAAAAATAAATTTTAGTGAAAATGGAAGAAATAGAAAATGAAATAAGTGAAATAAAATTACAAGATGATGTATCAAG
The DNA here is from genome assembly GCA_023807205.1 of Isotricha prostoma. Classification (NCBI taxonomy): domain Eukaryota; phylum Ciliophora; class Litostomatea; order Vestibuliferida; family Isotrichidae; genus Isotricha; species Isotricha prostoma. The sequence continues at coordinate 420 of JAJMZS010003204.1, forward strand.
AGAGATAAATGAAGAAAAAAAAGAAACAAAAATAGAAGAAAATAAAAAAGAATTAGAGAAAGAAAAAATAAAAGAAAAAGAAAGAGAATATGAAAAACAAAATGAACAATTTGAATTAATAATAGATGAAAGTGAAATAGGAGAAAGAGAATTAAGAAAAAAATGTGAAGAATTAAAAAAATTAGCAGAAAAAATTCATAAAGTAAATATATTAAAGAGAAAAGAAAATAAAATAAAAGATGCAGAAATAGATTCATTAAATAATAAAATAGAAAAATTAAATTTAAATAATTATGATTTAGAATTAGCAATTCAAAAAGAATTAGAATTAAGAAATAAATATGAAAAAGAACAAAAAAGAATTGCAGATTATTGTAATTCATTAAAGAAAAAATTTGATAATATGGAAAAAACTATTCAAGATTATGAAAATACAATTAAAAGTATGAATCAAGAAAATGTTAAATTACAAGAAACTTATGAAAAAAAAATAGAAGAAATAGAATTAAATAATATTAAATTAGAAAAAAAAATAGAAGAAAGAATTAATTTATATAATCAACAAAAAAAAGAAATAATACAAAATCAATCTAAAATAGAAAATTTAACAAAAGAAATAGAACAACAAAAAAATATGTTTAATGAAAGGTTTATGTTAAATAAAATAAGATATGATGAATTAGAAAAAAAATTTAGTGCAATACAAAAAAAATTATATGAACTTCAAATGGTTTTAGATATAAAAAAAACAGAAAGTAAAAATGCAAGAATAGAAAAAACTAAAGGAAAAGTTGATGAAATTGAAATAATTGAAAAAAAAATTAAAGATTATGAAAATAATAATGCAAAATTAACAACTCAAATTGCAGAATTGACTAAACAATGGAAAGAAATGAGTATGGGAACTATTTCTACTATGGATATGATGAATAGTCAAGGTAATATTAATAAACATAAAAGAAATTCTAGTGCTTTCAGAAGTCATAGGAGATCTATTACTAAAAATTTTTACTAGATTATTTTATTTTTTATTTTTTTTTGTAGGGATTTTTTTAATTAATTATTATTTTTATTTTGTTGTGTTTCAAAATATAATATTTTTTTTTATTTTTTTTTAAATATAAAAAATTCCAAATATGTAATTGTTTTTAGATTTATTAATAATATAATTATTATTTTTTTTATAAATAATAATAATTAAAAATTTTTTTTTTAAATTTTTTATTTAAAAGAAAATGGATAATTTTTTTCTTTTTATATCATTATTAATATTATTATTGAATCAAATTGGAACTTCTAAAATAAAAAATTATTATAATTTAACTGATTCAAATTTTGATAATTTAGTGATTACAGATAATAAAAAAATAAAATGGTTAATTTTATTTTATGTTCAAAATTGTAAATTTTGTCATCAAACAATAAAAATATTAGAAAAAGATATAATACCACATTATTCAAAAAATTCAGATATAAAATTTGGATTAATAGATTGTGATAAAAACTTATGGTTAGCAATAAGATTTAATTTATCATACACACCTTATGTAATATTAATAGAAAATAATAAATTATATCAATTTAAAACATTTCCAGGAAAAGATTCATTTATTAATTTTATAGATGAAGAAAAAACAATTGAAGATAGTTTAACTATTCCAACAAGTTTATCAAAAATTCAAAAAGGAATTAAAGTTTTTAAAGGATTTTCTTCAGAAATTTCTAAATCAATTCAAGATTTTTTAGATAAAAAAGGTTATAAAATAAATTGGAAAAATGAATATAGTATGATTTTAATTGTTGTTTGTACAATTCTTTTTATTGTTTTTGAATTTATTCTTTTAGTTTGTATTACTAAATGTTGTTGCTTGAATAAAACAAATGAAAGTAATGATAAGAAAAAAAAGAATAAAAAGAAAAAAGAAAATGAAGAAAAAAAGGATGATAATGAAGATGTGAAAGATAAAAAAAATAAACATGAAAAAAAAGAATGATAATATTATATTTTGAAGTATTATATTATGTTATATATTTTTTAATAAAAATAAAATTGAATTATTATATATTTTTTTTTTTGTCTTAAGGTAATTTTTCTTTATTTAAAAATTTTTTTTTATCTCAAATTATTTTTAATATTACTATAATTTTTTGTTCTAAAAGAATAACTTTAAAACCGTCAAAGAATAATATTATATTAATTTAAAAATAATCATAAAAAATAAATTATAAGGAAATAAATCAATTCAAATGATAAATCATAACAATAAAAAACTATTGAATAATAATTTTTCAAAACAATATTTTAATTTCAATAAAAAAACAAAAAGTGAAGGACTTAATGATAATTTATTTTATTTAAATAATATAGGCTCTTCAAATTCTAATTCCCCCGAACATATAAATACAAAAAATAATATATTTGATTTGGATGAAAATAAAGATAATCAATTATTTAATAATGAAATTCATAATTTCAACTCAATAAAACAATATAAAAATATAAAATTAGATTCTTCTAATCCACCAAAAATAATAAAAAAATATATTAAAAATACATTTGAAAATGTAAATAGTCAATTAAAAAAAATAAAAGAATATAATGCAATTCAAAGTAATTATATTAATATATTTGATTTAAATTGTTGTTTTTTAGAATCTCAAATTAAACAGTTAAAATTATTGAATAAAAAAAGAAAAAATAGTATTCAAGAAAAGATAAGAGAAATTAAATGTAAATATAAAATTTAAAAATTAGTAAAATAATAATATATTTTAGATTATTTTTGTAAATACATAATTTTTAAATTATTGGGGCAGGAAATGTTTGTTAAATTTAATTTATTATATAAAAATTGATTTTAGAAATAGATTTAATTTATTTATTAAATATGAGTTTTGGTTTTAATTTTAAATATTTTTATTTCTTTTTTATAAAAAAATACTAAAAATAGAAATAAAATTTTTATTTTTCTATACCTTTAAAAATTATCTTAATATTATTTTAATATTTGACAATTATTATAAATATAATTATAAAATAAATATTAATTTCTTATTTTATTATAATATAATAAATATTAATACTTTCTAAATAAAAAATAAAATAATAAAATTTAAACTTCAAAAATAATTATTTTTCATAAAATAAATTTTAAAATTTAAAATTTAAATTTACCAAATGGTAAACAGTAAAAATACAAAAAAAACAAAATATAATATATTACAAACCAAAAAATAAAAAAAAACTAATAATAAACCCTAAAAAACAATATATAATAAAATATTCCTTAAAAAACCAAATTTCCCTAAAAAAAAAAATCCATATAAAAAAACTATATAAACCCAATAAAAAAAAAAGAATAAACCAAAAAAACCAAAAACCAAAAAAAAACCCTTTTTCAAAAAACCCCAAAAAAAATCAACAAAAAAAAAAAAATTTCAAAACAATTTAAAAAAAATAAAAAATGCAATATCATCAAACAAAACCAGATTTTAAAACTCAATCTCAAAAACAACAAATTCCAATTCACGAGACAACAGAATCAGGATACAACGAATTAATATATATGGATCCAACAATAACTCAAATGATGAGTCCCGTAACGGAGGGCCGTCAAACACAAATTCGTTCTCCATTAGATCCATTATTTTCTTCAGTAAAAATAGATTTAGGTTTTCGTAATGAAAAAGTAATAAATGCAGAATCACAATTCAAAAATTTTCCATATCAAAAAATTGAAAAATCCCCTCAGAAAAATATAATGAATATATCAGAAAATAGAATTCAAAATGAATATAATATAAGAACATTAAATAAAAAAAGTCCAAATATTTTATATAATGAAAATATGATTATGGATCAACCTGTTAATTCAAATGAAGCTTTTGGTATACAAGATGCTGGAGGAGGTTTTCAATATGAACCTTTTAGAATTGCAGGTCAAAGTCCAATTTTACCTCAAAGTGCTTCTGGGAATAATATTATTGGAAATATTAAAAATTATTCTCCTCAAAATAATGATAATAGTAGAAATTATGCTTTTTATGGTTTTAATAATGTTAATAATAATAATAATAATAGTAATTTTTATATTAATAATGTTAGTAAAGATAAAAATTTATATGATAATGATAATTTTAATAATAGTAATAATCAATTAAATATTAATTATCAAACTGGAAATTTTAATAATTTTCAAAGTAATAATGGAAGTTATAATTCTATTAATCAATTAAGTTCACCTAGTCCAAATATTAATAATCAATCACTTAGTCCAAATAATCCTGCTAAACAAACTTATCATTATAATAATCCTACATATAATAATATGACTATTAATGAAGTTAAAAATTTAGTTAAGAGATTTACTAAAGTTTATGATCCTAAAAAAACTAAAGAAGGTGCTTTAATTTCTCAAAGTCAAATTATTGTTCCAGGAGCAAATGATAATATTTTTAATAATAGATATAAAGTTCTTCAAAAAATGAATCGTTTAAGTAATATTTTATTATCAAAAAAGAAAATAAATCAATATTATAATATAGAAGAAGAAATAAATAAATCAATTGAATCTGTAAAAAAAACTTTTGATAGACATACTTTAAATAGAAATACATTAAAAAAAAGTAAAAATTTCATTTCAATAAAAAATCCAGATAGGAAATTTTTTTATATTTCATTAGCAATGATATCATCAAAAGGACTTCATACAGAAGATAGGACAATTTTAAGAAGAATGAGATTTGATAAAGGAGGAGTAGTTGATTTAGCACAAGAAGAGAGAAGAAAAGGAAAATATAAAATTAAAAAATTTCAAAGTAGAAAAAATAAAAGTAATATGATAATTAAACCTAATCCAAAATATAGAGAACAAGCATGTAGATTAATACAAAATTGGTGGAGAGAATTAAAAGAACTTTATAAAATGAGATATAATATGATTGTTAAAATACAATCTTTTTGGAGAGGAAGATGGGTTAGAAAATATATGTATGATATTTTATATTTAAGTTTTATGTATCAGAGTTTTTGTCAAATTATACAAAAAGTTTTAGTTAAAAATATTCGTCCTTATGTTTTTAATATGTTAATTAAAGATAAAAATGATTTTAATGATTATTTAAAGAATTTTTTTATTATTAATGATTATAAATTCTTAATTAAGAGAATTAAACCTTATTTTGATAAATGGGTTGAATTTTGTAAAAAAAGTGAAATTAAATATTTAAGAGGAAGGAAATTGTTTGATATTAGAAATGAAAATGAAAAAAGAAAAAATTTATTAAGTAAAAATTTTGATAAATGGATTTTTTTGTCTAAAGTTAATCATTTGAAAAAAAATTTTGATGATGCTAATTATGAAAAAAATAAATATTTAAATGTTATTAAAATTTTTGATGAAAGTGTTAAATTTGGAAAAAAAATTGCATTTAAAAATTTAATTAATCCAGTTTTGAATTATTTAAATAAAAAAGTTAGAAATGATTTATTAAAGAATATTATAAATAATCTTTCTATTAATAATGATGAAGTTTTAAGGAAAATTATTAAAAAATGGAATGATAATATTAAAGAAATGAATTCAAGTGAATTTAAAAAAAAACTAGCAGTTAAATTATTAGATAATATAATTAAGAGAATTTTGAAAAATATGATTAAGAATTCTTTTAATAAATTAAATACAATTCCTACAAAAGAAATTATTGAAAAAATTATTGTTCAAGAAAAAACTTTAGAAGTTGAATCAAAAGTTAAAGGAATTAATAAAAATTATTTAGAAGGAAGTTTAATTCTTGAAAATGCATTATTAAGATTAAATTTTCAATATCCTTTAAATGCTATTTCAGAAAATATTATTAATGATAATTTAAATGAGAAACTTATAAAATGTTTTAATATTAAAGAAAAAATAATGAAAAATGTTTTAAGATATAATTTATTAAAATGGTATAATAATATAATTCAAATGAATGAAAAAAATTTTGTTAATGAATTAATAATTAGATTATTGAGTAATATTTTGAAAAAAATAAAACAAAGAATATTAATAAATAAAATCAATCAATGGAAATCAAAATTAATTATAAAAAGTGATGATAAAAATTTATTTAAAAAAATAAAGAGCATTAATAATATTTCTTCAGTAATAAAAAAATCTTCAATAAATAATTTTGGAAATGAATTTTTTGATTATTTAAGTAATACAATCAATTCTAGGATTTATAAAAATGCATTATTAAAAATTATTGATAATTATTTTAATAAAGAAAGAAATCTATTAAGAAATTATTTTAATAAATGGAAAGATCAATGTAATAAAATTGAAAAAAAGAATTTAATTGCTAAATTAATAATATCTCTTTATAATAGAAATGATATGAAATATAGAAAATTGAAATTAAGTAAATTTTTAAATAAATGGTTATTAAATATTCAGAAAGAAAAAATATTAATAGAAAAAACATTCGATTCAAGCCAAAAAAGTGAAGAAAAAAAGATTTCTGCTTTGCTTATTAATATTATTAAGAACCATATTGATAAAAACAATAATAATAATATCTTAAAGAATATATTTAAAAGATGGTTAAATCAAATAAATAATGAAAAAGATAAAAATAATAAGAATATATTAAAAGGACTGAATTTATTAAAAAAATATAATTCAAATTTAAATTCAAATGAATTTATTAATCAATTAAAAGAAATAACAATTAAATCATTAAAGAATGAAAAATTAGAAAGATTACAAAAATTAATTAGAAAAAATATCTACAATGAAAAAATTTTGTTACTTATTAAATTATATAAATGGAAAAGTAATCTCAAAGAAGAAAAAAAAGAATTAAATATGATATCATACAAACAAAGATATTTAAAAAACATAATATCAAAAAAAAATAAAAATAAAATAATAAGAGCATTATTCAAATGGAAAGCTAATCTTATACCAAAAATAAATAATATTTCAAAAAAAATTGGATTCAATCTCATAAATAAAGCATTATTAAAAGAACCTTTCAATAAAATAAAACAAACAAAAAGTAAAAAACCTTTTATAATTCCAAAAAATATGACTTTAAGAGAAGCTTTATTAAAAGGGGATATAATTTCTGGTAAATCACTTGCATTAAAAAATATTCCTTTATTACATTATTTTTTAAAATGGAAAAATATTATTAACAAAGAAAATGAACTTAAAGAAAAAATTGATAATTTTAATAAAATAATTTTAAATGCAATAAATAAGATTAATCAAAAAAAAAGAAGAAAATTCTTTAATAGATGGAAAGATTCAATTATTAAAAATGGTATAAATCAATTAGAAAGAACTATTTATATGAAATTAATGAAAAATATATGTAATAAGTTTATAAGAAATATTATGATAAATAAGTTTAATCAATGGAAAAATCAAACAGATAAAATTTCAAATAATATAAAAAATACAATTAAAGGTTTAGAAAAGTTAAGAAGAATTATAACAAATCCAATTTTTGAAAAAGAAAAATTTAAAGAAGGAAAAATAGAAGTAAATTCAAAATTAAAAAGCTTAATAATTAATAAATATTTGTCAATTAAAAGAAATAATTTAAATAAATATCTTAATAAATGGAGAAGAATTTTAAATGATGAAAAAGAAAATAAATTAATGAATAAAGTAAAAACATCTTTATTGAGTTTCATAATAAAACAACAAAATTTAAAAAATCAGAATTACCTTAAAAATAAATTAAAGGATAATTTATTAAATTGGAGACAAAATATTCCAAAAAAAGATAATACTTTAGAAAAAATTACAAAAATTAGAAAAGGATTAGAGATATTATTAAATGCATTAAGAAAGCCATATAATAATAATGTGTATGAAGCAATTAAGAAAAGAAAAAATATAATAACTATAAAGAAAATAATAAGTAAAATTATTTATCAAATAATTCCAAAAATAAAAAAAGATATTACAAAAAGATATTTGAATGATTGGAAAAATAAAATACCAAATAAAGAAGAAGAAATAAAAAAGTTTAAAAATTTTATTCATTCATTATTACAAAATCCAATATTAAAAACAAAAAAAACTCAACCTTATAAAAACATAACAATAATATTAAAAGAAATATTAAAATATAGGAATGAAAAAGCACAAAAGTTAATAAATTTCTTTAAAAAAATAAAAAATAAAAAAGCTAAACAAAAATTAGAAAATAGAAATCATAAACTTAAAAGTTTCATTATTAAAAATAGTAATAAAAAGAATTTATTAAAATGTTATTTTATGAAATTAAGAAGAATAATAAGAAAAGAAAAAGCCATTGATGATGCATTAATAATAAAAAAATTTTGTAAAGTTAAGATAATGGGAATTAATAAAAAAAGAAATAAAATTAATAATCTATTAAATCTAATTAAAAAATGTTTGATTCAGAAAATTTTTAAGAAATTAGTAACTATTGGTAAAAATAAAAATATTGCAAAAACATTAATCAAAATTTTGAATAATTATGAAAAACGAAATAAAAAAATATTAAAAGATACTATATTAAAATGGAGAAATATAATTCCTTTATTAAGTAGAAATAATAATGTGATTAAAATTCAAAGTGTTTTTAGAGGAATGAAAACTAGGAAAAATCAAAGAAAATTAAAAGATAAATTAATTAAATTGAATCTACTTTATAAAAGAATAAATGATAATAGGCCAAATTTATTAAGATATTATATAATGAAATGGAATCAAAAAATCCATAAAGATAAATGTATTTCTAATATACAAAAAATTCAAAAATTTATGAAAAATATTTCAAAAAAGAATAACATTAAAAAGTCAAAAAATCAATTAAACAAATTATTAAAGAAGTTTTATTTAAAAAAAATAAGAAATGTTTTAATAAAATTACAACCAGTGAATAAAAAGAAATATAATCAACTCATTTTTATATTAAATAAATTAACTAAAAAAAGAAGAAAAAATGTTTTTGATCAAATAAAAAAATATATTCAAATAAAAAAATTAACGAATATTTATCCAAAAATTATTACTGGGCTTAAAAAATATTTTCTTCCTTTGTATTTAAGAAAATGGAAAATTATTTCAATAGATGAAAGAGATAAAAATGTTAAAAAAATTCAAAATTATCTTAAAAATAAATTAAAAAATAAAAAAACAAAATTGAATCAAAAAATTGTTTATGTTCTTAGAATTTTAATTAAAAAGAAAAGTGATAGAAATTATACAAAATTAAAAAAGTATTTATATAAATGGATATCAAATGCAAAAACTATTTCATTAAAATTAAATGCTCAAATTATTCAAAAATTCTGTAAAGTAAAACAAAAAAAGAAATTAAAGAAAAAATTAAATTCTCAATTTAAAATAAGATTTTTATTTAGAAAATATTTAATTATACAAATAAGTAAAATTATAAATGAAAGTAATGATTATATAAAAAGAATAAAAGAAAGTTTAAGAAAAATTAAAGGTATTGATAAAAGATATTCAACTAATAATATTTTGAATTATGCTAATGATTTATTTAGAAATAAATTACTTTTAAATCTTTTAAATAAATTAAACATGAATGATAAAGATAATTTATTAAAAAAGATAATTCAGAAATGGAAAAGAGTATCAGAACAATTAAATTTAAAAGCAATTAAAATTCAAAACTTTATTCAAAAAATAAAATTAAAGAATAAGAAAAAAAATAAAGAAAAAATAAAAAAAATATTACTCAGAATATTTTTAACAAATGATAATAAAAATGATAAATTAATATATTATATAAGAAATTGGATGTTAATTACAAAAAAATTAGGTTGTAAGAATAATTCAGAAAAAATAACAAACTTCCTTCTTAAAAAAAGAAAAAATAAATTAAAAAATAAAACAAAAAACTTCTTTATTAAATTAACAAAAAAGATTATATCAAAAAAATTAAAAGATATAATAAAGATAACAAAAGTAAAAAATTCAATAACTAAATTCATATTCAAAAATATAATTAAAACTATAAACAAATATGGTAAAAAGAAAAAAAGTAATTCAATACTGAAAAAGAGAATTTTATTAAAAAATTCAAATTTAAAAACAAATTTATTAAAAAAATATCTTAATTTATGGATAATTAAAACAAAAGGAATAAAAAATAAAGAAAATAAATATTCATCAATTATTCAGAAGTTTATTGAAAAAATAAGGGATAAATCAAAAAAATTAAAGTTATCAAGAAAAATATTTTTACTTAAAAAAATAGTAATGAATTTCAAAAGAAACAATGTTTTAAGAATAAATTTTAATAAATATAGAACAAAAGTTAAAAAAATTGAATTACAAGAAAATGCAGATATTATTAAATTCTTTTGTCAATTACTGAAAAAAAGAAGGGATAATGAAAAAGAAAATAAATTTAGAAATAATATTATTAAAGCATTTGATATTTTACCTAAATTAAATCCAAATAAAAAATATGTTTTTGATAAAATTAAAATGATAAAAAGAAGTAAAATTTTGAATCAATTATTTGATTATCTTAATCAAAAAAGAAATGAGCATTTAAAAAATGTTTTTAATTTGATTAAAAAATACAAAAATAAAAACAAAGTTATGAAAATAATTACAATAAGAAAAAAGTTAACTAATGAAAAAGTAATTAACGCTTTAAAAAAATGGTTGGAGCAAATAAAAATAATAAAAGTAAAAATAGAGAAAGATAAAATTAATAAAGACAAAATTAATACTTTATTAAATATGTTAATATATAAAAAAATAATAGATAATAATAATAAAATAAGAACAATTCTTTTAAAATGGTTAAACAATGTAAAAAGAAAAAATGCAAATGATAAAACAAAAAATATTCAAAAATACTTAAGGAATAAAAATAAAATAAAGAATAATAAAAAATTATGGGAAAAAATATCAAAATTATTATCATTAAAATATAAAAAAATGTCACTTAAAAACATAATAAATAAATTAAATTCATATATTAAATTCAAAAGAATGGTAAATGTTCTTGATAAAAAGGTCAAATCATATATATTAAAAAGACTATTAAACAACTTTAAATATAAAAAATTATTTTCTCTAATGAAAAAAATAATAATAAATTCAAATTCAAAAAATAATAATCTTTTACTTAAAAAATATTTGAATAAATGGATTGATAAAACTAAAATATTAAAAATAAAGAGTGAAATTATTGAAAAGATGATTAAAACAATAGATAAAAGGAAATCAATAATATCACTTAATATAATAATAAATGCAATATTAATAAAAAAATTATTACATGATATAATAAGAATAAGAGCTTTGGATTTCTTTAAAAAAATAAAATATAATTTTGAGTTGAAGAAGCGACTTCGTGCTCTTGGAGATTCATTAATTAAAATGAGAGATAATTTCAAATTTCAAAATAAGAAAAATTTTATTATCAATTTATATAAAGTTTTCTATATGAAAACTATTCAAAAAATGTTTAATAAAATAATAGAAAAAAGTAATAAAAAGAAAATTTCATATATGAAATTATTCTTTTATTTACTTAAGATAATTAAAAATAAAAAATCTGAAATAAAATATTCTAGTAAACATCAAGGTACAAATGATAATAAAAAAATTAATTTGAAACTCCAATTTAGAGCACATATCTCTTCTCCTCAAAGTTTAATTTTAAAAAAGAGAAATATTTTCAATTATATTATCCCTTTATTTATTGATTATCTTAAGAAAAAAATATTAGCGAGAAAAAAATATTCTTTTAATCAAATTAAGGTCAAATATAAAAACAACAAATTTATACAATTAATAAAGAATTATATTATGAGAAAACAAAGACAAAATAAAAAAGATTTTATTAGTCAATTATTATTAATTTTAAATCAATTCAATAATAAAAATTCAATATATAAAAAATTCAAACTTCTTTTCAAAAATTATTTCCTTTATTTAATTAAAAAACAAATGAAATCTCAATTTAAAGTATATAATATCATATATTTATTAAAAATAACTTTTATGCATAAAGGAATATCAAAAAAAAGATTTATAAGAGAATTACTAAGAAAATGGCGTTTTATATCATTTGTAAAAAAAATAACAAAAAAGAAATTAGAATTAATGTATAAAAATTTACATATAAGTTATCTTCAAATGGCAAATGAAATTTTTGGAGAAGAAAATTATAATACAAATAATTCAAGTGTTATAAAAGAATTTGAAAGATTTGGAAATGATATAGGATTATTTGAAAATGAAAATTATATAATTAGTCAAGAAAGTTTTTTTTGTAGAAAAATTAAGAAAAAATATATTTTTGATACTCTTGATACTGATAATATTAAATTAATGGAAGATTATTATAAAGATAAAAGTAATATTCATATGGGAAAAGGAGTTATTATTAAAAAGAAAGAAAGGAAAAGTTATCAAGTTATAAAAGAAGTAAATGAAGATAAAGAAGATGAAATAGAAATTAATATTAATGAAAAGAAAATTAAAACATTCAATAGAAGAAAAACAAAAGATGATGACAGTGAAAATAACAAAAGAACATATAAAATAAAAAGATATGAAAAAAAATAAAAATTGAGGAAAACAAAATTTTAATAAATAATTTATTGTATAATATTTTAAAAATTTTTACTTATAAAAAATAAAAAACTATCAAATAAAATACCATTAATTATTATATCATTTTTAATATAATATATGAAATATTAATTATTTAATCAAAAATATACTCTTATATTACACTCAATAATATACATATCTATATAAACAAAAAAATGAAATAAAATAATCAAAAATCTATTCTAAAAAATTATTAGAATCACTTGAATTAAATTCTTTACTTTGATAAGAATTTTTACTAATATAATCTTCATATTTTAAATCTATTTCATCCTGATAATTAATACTTCGACAATTATCAAAATAAGAATTCCAATCTAATTTCTCATTATTAATATAAATATTCCACATTTTTCCCAATTTTGGATTTTCTACATTTTCAATTTTATAACCTAATAAACTTTGAATATAATAATCATAATTATCTGTTGTTGGATTATAAACTGAAATAAAATTTGCTTCTAATTCAGAATTTTTATTTAAAAAAAGTTCATTAAAAATATTTGATAATGTTTCTTTTTCATTATTTGATATATAAAAAAACATTTTTTTATTATCTGTTTTTGGTATATGAATATTTAATATAAATTTGTTTTTTTCTTTTATTTTTGAACTTACAATTATTTTTCTTCCATCTCTTGAACAACGGCATCCCATAAAAAATAATTTTGAATAATTTTTATTATATTAATAAAATAGAAGAATAAAATATTTTTAATTTAATTTTATTTCTTTTATTTTTTAATATTTTAAAATTGATAAAATGATATTATTACCTGTTTATTAAAAAATATTAAATTAATTAATAATATGTTCAACTTAACTTCAATTAATTTCAAAAAAAAAAAAAAAGAAAAAAATAAAGAATCATATTTTATAGTAAAATCACAAGAAGATTTTAAAGAAACTAAAAATCATTTTGTTCAATTTTTAATTGATGATCAACCACAATATGCAAATTTAAATAGAATTGAAATTGAATTAACAGAACAAAATAATAATCTCTTAAAAACAATAAATAATAATATTGATACTATAAATAAAAAAAAATTACAATTAAAACAAATAAATGAAATAATTCAAAATTCTTTAATTCATAATTATAAATTTGGAATTAATATAAATAAAGAAACAAAAGATGATACAAAGGAAATAAAGAAAATGAAAGAAAAAATAGAATCTTTATCTTTTTCATTACAAATTTATGAAGGAATAATAAATGATTTAAAAAAAGAAAAAGAAGGTTTATTAAAAAAAAGAAAAGAAGAATCAAGAAATTTAGAAGATGCAGAAAAACAATTAGATAAATTTAAAATTATTCAACGTTCAGTTCAAAGAGAAGAAAGGCAAAAAAAATCCCTTTTAAGAAATTTAAATATGTTCCAATTTAGGTCTGAACAATTAATAAATGATGAAATGAATAAGAAAAAACAAAAATTTGCTGCTTTAGAATATAAATTAAATCAAATTAAACAAGATATTGAATATTTTAATTCTAAATTTTCAGTGTTAAGAAGAAGACAAAAAAAATATATAAATTTAATTGCTGATCAAAATAATAAAAATGAAAAAATCTGTTATGATAAAAGTATGATTATTCAAGATTATTTAATGAATAAAATGAAAATAAATATTATTTATCATCAAATGAAATTTAAAAGAATTGAACCAATATTATCTAAATTTAAAAAAGATAATTTAAAATATAATACATTATCATTAAATTATAATTGTTATTTAAAAGAATTAACTGATTTAAGAAGTGAATTATCATATTATGAAAGAGAATTACGTGAAATTAAACATCAACAAATTATTAAAAATATGAAAGATAATATAAATAAAGATGAAGATTATCTTTCTTTTGAAACATTAGAAAATAAATTTAAAGAAGTTGAAATTTTCAAAAATAAAAATGAAATAAAAGAAGAAGATTATTTTCATAAAGATATAATATTAAAATCTAATTTAAATGTTATGATCAAATATGATAAAGATATTAGTAGAATTCAAATAAATCAATTAATAAATTCAAATTTTTCAATTACTATGGAAAATTTAAATAATAATAATTATGGTTTTTTAACAGAATCAATAAAACGTTTTTACAACAATTACGATATATCATATGAACATCTTCTTCATTTTTTAAATGATAAAGTTGCATATTCAATGAAAGATTATCGAGTATTTTTAACAATATTTATTAAATTTCAAAGAAAAATATTAAATACTTATTTTAATTTTTATTCTGCTTTAGGAAAAGAAAAAAAAGGTAAAATAAAAAGTGATTTTATAAATATTATATCAACAATGTTTACAAGAAATCAATTAGAAAATATAATTAAAAATAGATTGAATTTATATAATGAAAAAGTACAAATAAAAAAAATAGCAAATGATGAAATATTTAAAATTCAACAGAAAAAAAAAGAAGAAAGATTATTTGGTAATTCTGGTAAAATTTCAATAACTTCATTATTAAATTCATTTATTTCAACAAATTATAAAGATAAAGATACATACTTTCGTTTTAAATCAAAATTTCCATTATATTTAAAAAAATATACAAATGAATTTGTGAATGAAATTGTTAATGATCCATTTAAAAAAAAAAAAGAGAAAAATGAAAATGATGATAGTTTAATTGAAAAAACTCAAAGAAGTGATATAGATAAACAAATAAAATTTTCAGATAGGAAAAATTTAAATAATAAAGTAAAAAAAGAAAAAATATTAATCCAAAGTGTAAATGAAAATGATTCTGATAGTGATTTTGATGGTTATAATTTTTATGTTGAAAATTATGAAAAGAAAAATAAAGTTAAAACAAAAACAAATTTTTTTTCAAAACAAAAAGATAATAAATATAAAAGAATGAATGAATTATATTTATTACAAAGGAAATTATATAATAAATATGAAGAACAAATTTATGATGAAATAAATGAAAATTATCATAAAAGAAAAAATGAAAGATTTTATAGAGCTTTATATGATGATAAGTATTATCATTTTTCTATGAGAAATCGAAATCGCAAAAAAATGACAATTGATTTAAGAAGACATTTGAATTTTTTTAAAAAAGCAAAAACAATTATTAATGATAAAGATACAAATGATGATAATAAAATTGATGAACTTACTAAATTTCAAAGAACTTTAACTATAACTTTCAATAATGATAATCCTATTAATAGTGATAATAATGAAGAAATAAAGAATTAAAAATAATCAAAAGAAAAAATAAAAATTGAAAGTAAAAAATGGTTTAAATATTATTTAATATATTATTTATTGGTTTTGTTTTGAAATTTTATTTTTAATTTTATTTTTTTACAAATAATGTATTTTTAAAAGATTTGATTTTTTATATTTTTCATTGAAAAAACTAATTTGCTTTTTAAGAATAAATAAAATCAATTAATTTACAAAAATGATTAAATTAAATTTAAATTGAATTAATATTTTTTTTTTCACTTTATTATAAAATTATTAATTATTTTATCGTTAATTATTTAAAAATTTAATATATTTAATTATTTAATGAGGAGATGTGAGAGTGAAACACATAATAATAAAACAGAACCAAAATTTCCATTTATAAAAAGACCTAAATCTGGTTTTTTA
Source organism: Isotricha prostoma (assembly GCA_023807205.1). Classification (NCBI taxonomy): domain Eukaryota; phylum Ciliophora; class Litostomatea; order Vestibuliferida; family Isotrichidae; genus Isotricha; species Isotricha prostoma. Next base: position 16,682 of record JAJMZS010003204.1, read on the forward strand.
TTATTTAATTTAACTGAAGAAAACAAATTTATTTTAAATAATAATGAAGAAAATAATAATAATATAAAAAGTTTAAAAGATTTAAGAAAAGATTGGAAAAGAAAAATACCATTAGATTTTTCTAAAAACGAAAGAAAATTTTCAAATGCAATAATATCTCCAGAAGTAATTAAAAGTAAAAATTTAATTAAAGAAATGGTAAAACCTGATATATTACAATTAAAAAAACCTAAATGGAATAATTCAGTAATTTTAGAGAAAAGATTTGATTGTGATTCAATATATGAACTTTCTATTTATGATAAGAGAAAATTTACTCATTATTCTTTTAATGAAAATGAAAGGTCAACTTTTAGAAAATTTTCAAGACAAAAATTTTTAAGAGCTTTATATGGAGAAAATAAGCAGAAAAAAAAGAAAAAAGAAAAAAAAAAAGAAAAAGACAAAAAAAAAGAAAAAGAAAAAGAAAAAGAAAAAGAAAAAAAAAAAGAAAAATTTACTTTAATACATTATAACACAATAGAATCAAAAAAAACTAATTTTAAAAATATTAAAAAAATATCATTTGAAGAAGTTAAAATTGATCCTCCAATAAATTCAAAAAAAATAATATTTAATTTAAAAGAAGATTTAAATCCAAAAAATAAATCTCAAGTAGATAATATTAAAAATAGAAATTTTATGCAAAGACGTTCAAAAATTAGACCAGAAACTACATTAAATAATGAAATGGTACAAAGATTAGTAAATAAACATGCTAATCAATTATTAAATAGTTCAAGATCTTTATCTAATAATTCAAGTAAAAACATTTTTTTTAAAAAAAAAATAAACAAAACAAAAACAAAATTTAATATTCCAATTCCTTTAATTTATAATTTTTCAAAAAAAAATAGTCTCAATCAACCAAATATTTCTGATTCATTAAATAAAAAAATAATGAAAAATTCAAATAATTCATTAATATCTAATTTAAATGATAATATATTAACAGCTTCTGAAAAAAATAGTAAAAATAGTTCATATTCACATTATAACAATTTAAAAACTGATAAATCAACAACTATAAATAATATTAAAATAATAAATCAATCAATAAAAGATTTACAACCTTTTACAGATGAATTATTAGTTCAAAAAATATTAACAATTGAATCAATTAAAAATGAAATTAATCCTTATCATAAAAAAGTTAATGTATTATTACCACTTGTTCATTTAAGTAAAACAATTGAAAAAGAAGAAAAATTATTAATGGAAGAAAATAGGAAAAAAAATAAAATTGATTTAACTTTAGGAAGAAAAAATAAAGAAAAGTTAATTTCAAAATTAGAAGCTTTTAAAATAGCATATAAAAAAGTTTACAGAAATTGTGTTTCTGAAATTAAAAAACAAGAAGAGAAAATTAAAAATAATTATTATGAATTTTTTAAACATCCTGGAATATATGTATATATATTTATTTTTATATAATTTTTTATTTAGAGAAAATTTATTGAAAAAGATATTATAAGTGATAAAAAAAAAGAATATTGGGCTTGGTCTTGTTGTCTTAAAGAAAAAAAAAATGCTAAAGGATGTATTAGATATTTTGATAAGAAATTAAGATGGAGTTTTAATTAAAAAAAAAGTACAAAAAATAATTTTTTCAATAATATATAATTTCTATATTTGTATTGGAATTTGTAAATAATTAATAAAATTAATAATTTTTAATTAAATAAAAAAAATTAAATCAAATCAAAAAAAAAAAATTATTATTATATATCATAATGTCAAAAGAAGAAATTTTTGATCTACACTTACATCAAAACTACCCAAAATTAATTGATAAAATGAAAGCAGAAAACTTAATAGTCTTAATGCCATTAAGAAAAGTAATAACAGAGCAAATGTTAACATTACAATTTTATGGGAATCATATTTATAAAATAAGTCCATACGACGAGAATCTTTTTATAAATTTAAATGGGAAAGTAATAAAATTAAATTATCCTTCATTTGTTCCATATTTAGGTTGGACTAAAAAAGATATGAAAATTAATATAAAAGAATCATATAAATCAGAAGATGGAATTCAATATTATCAAATTGATAATGTTTTTGATGAAGAAAGTTATGGAACAAATACTTCTTCAGCAAAAAGTGAAAAAATGGGAGAAAAACTAAAAAGATTTTCATCAATGATTGAATATATTCAAAATTATCAAAATCTTTATGAATTTATTTTTGAAAATTTTAAAAAAGTTAAAAATGAAGAATTGAATAATTTTTATTATTTAATGAAAAATCAATATGTGATTGTAAAAGGTTACGAAGAATATTATGCTAAAAATTTTTCAGAACAAGCATTAATTGTTTATGAAGCAATTAAAAAAGCATTTACAAATAGTCAAGCTGAAGAAATAATATTTGTAGAATTAACAGAAAGTTTAATTTTTGATAAATTATATGATTATATTTTTGGTTATCTTACTAGAAATTATAAAAATGAAGAAGCATTTATTAAAAATAAATTAAAAGAAAATCCAAATAAATTTGATTTATCAACATTTGAAATTGATAAAGCATATAGAAAATGTACTTTTCAAGCACCAATTCAATTTTTGAGTAATTTATCAGATAAAAAAACAGTTTTTGAAAAAAAAAATGAAATATATAGAATTCATCAATTAATTGCAGAAGAAGCAAGAAGAACTTATGAAAATGAAACTAAAAAGACTTTTTCTCCAACTGGAGATTTATTAATTAGTTTATGGACTTATTGTGTTGCTCATTCTACTGCAAATGATTTAATTGCTGAAGCTAAATTTATTGAATTGTTTAGTTTACCTGTTAATGATTATTCTGAAACTAATTTTATTGCTACTAATTTTAGAGTTGGTGTTAATAAGTTAATGGAAGAATTTTTAATTAAGGAAAAAACTGTTTTGTCACAGAAAATTGAACCTAGTATTATTGAAACTAATAAATAATGGTTTTTATTTATTTTGTTGGGTTTTTTATTAATTTAGAATAGGAAAATATTTAAAGAAATTTTTTTTAGTTATTAATTTAATTTAAATTTTAATTTTTTTTTAAATTTTATTTAGATTATATAAAGTGATTTAAATTGATTTATTTATTAATTGGTTATTTTATTATAATATTTATTAATTATTTAATTTAAAAAGTAATTAGATTATTTACAAAATTTTTCAATTGAATATTTCGATGATACTTTAATTTTAATATTTATTTTTGAAGGCTCTTCAAAATTTTTCTTTTTTATTTTTTTATTTTCATCAAATAAAATCGCAAAATATAATTTTCCTTCTTTTTTTATAATATATAAAATATTTTTTTTCTTATTTTTTTTATTTTTTAAATTTGGAAATTTTTTACATTCACCTATAAATTTAAACTTTGATATATAATCTTGATCCCAATCTTTTAATTTATCAACAATATCAATAGAAATATAATTTGGATTTAATTTTTCCTCAATTAAATTTTTATTATTCTCACAAGGAAGTGTCTTTACAAAATTATAATTATTATTATCATATATTTCAGGATTATAAATTATATCTTTTAAATCTACATTATTATTTTGGATATCATTTTTGTCATATTCTTCTTCATTATTATTATCTAAATCCTCAAATAAAATTTCTTTTTTATTAAAACTTTCATTTTTTATTATATAATCATCTAAACTCTCTTTCCAATCAGAAATTTTTTCATCAAAATTAGTGAATTCATTAAGTTCAAACATTTTTATTATTTCATTTTTATTGTAAAAATTCAATTCATTATCAACTAGAATGTAAGGTATATTATAAGAATTACAAAAATCTAAAGTCGATTTATCTTGTGTATTTTGTAATAAAATAAATAAAATATGAAATTCTTTTAGAATTAATTCAGGAAATATTTTCTCTAATTTTTTTAATATGAAATATTTTTTTGAATCAATATTTTTCATTATTTCCTTTATTTTTTCTATTGATTTATTTATGGAAATTTGAATTGAACATAATTTATTTCCTTTTGATAAACACATATCAAAATCTTTCCCATTTTTATTTAATTGAAAAAATAAATAATTCCCATTCTTAATGCTTTTATTTTTAAGATTATTTTTTAGTTTATTAATATTATCATTTTTATTAACAAAATTATAAATATCCTCCTTTGTTTTCTTATTAAAATCAATTTTATTAATGAAACAATCAAGATAAAAAATGTCATTAAAATTTCCAAAAGGAGTTTCTCCATTTTTAAATAGTACTTTGATTAATTTCTCAAATATTCCCCCTTTAACATAATTTTCTGATTTATGAAAAAAATATGAATAAAAAATATTTTTAATATTATTTTCACAAATTTCATTAATTAAATTTTTTACTAAATCATTATTATATTCAAGTTTAATAAACTTATTTTCATTTAAATGGTAATAACAATCAATATTAAATAAATCTAATGGAATATTTAATAATAAATTCCTTATATCTGTAATTGAATAACTTTTTCCAATATAAAAAGTAGATAAATTTAAATAAAAGTATTTTTTATTTGAATCATTATAATAAAATTGTTCAATATATCTTTTATAAAATTTTTCTTTTTCTTCTACAAGTTTTTTAACATCATCTTCACTATTACAATTTTCTAAATTAATATAATTGTCAATAGTATACCCTATCTTTTTCATTATATTTGGATATTTACTTTTTAAATCTTTTAAATTAGGATAAAGATTAGAAGAATAGATGCCAAAAAACATATCACTTTTTATATTTTCTAAGTAATTTATTAATTCAATATTTGAATTTTGAGTATTTAAATTATATCTTATTAATATTTTAAATAAATTTTGTTCTAAAATTTTTTTTTTAAGATTTTGGATTTTATTATCAACATCTTTACTATCTGAATAATTTGTTATAAAAATAATTGGATGATAACCTCTTTTTTTAACTTTATATATTGAAGAAAAAGTATCAATTATAATATCTAATAAAGTCCATTCGTTATGAAAATTTTTGAATACATCATTTTGTATTTTAATCCAAAAATTCTTTAATTCATCATAACTTCTAAATAAAGAAGCAACTGATTGTTGAATAATTTGAAAATAATTTTCAATAGATTTTTGATTATAAAGTAAATTTAAATCCCAATATATAAAAGGAATAAAACGGAATAATTGTCCTAATCTATAATATGTTAAAATAAAATAAAAGTAAGTTGAAAAACCAATTCCTTTTTGACCAAAAACCTCATTAATTACATTTTTTTTTATATCAATAATAAAACAATTATTTAAAAAATCATTAAAATCAATATCTAAATTTTGAAAATTAATAAATTGATAACCAGGGAGGTGATTTTTGAAAAATAAGTCAAAATTTAAAAAAATATTATTAACTGAATTTAATTTTTGATTTTCATCTGGTAAATCATTTATTTGTTGAATAAAACGTCTCTCATCTAATGTTAATGAAATGCTTTGATTATAAATTTCAGTTAAATTTTTTATTTTAAAAAACTCTCTAATATTATAAAGTTTAATATCTCTATCATTTATTTTATAATATGGATGCTGAATGTGATGTTGATCTAAATAATTTTGTAAATCTAAATAACTGGGAAAATATTGAATAATTTTGATTCCATCTGCCAAATGAATGGTAATATTTCGTGATTCAGGGGATTCGTTTTTAGCTAGTGAAATAAATAATTTATACTTTATTTTTTTCTTTTGTTCTGATTCATTTCCTTCACTTCTTGCTTTTTTATGAGATAAAAAAGTTTTTTCCATTTTATTTAATATTTTGTTTTATTTTCTCTTTTATTTCAAAATATTATTTTTTTATAAAAATTTGTTCACCTATTTTTAAATAAAAAAAAATGGTATATAGGTATTTTAAATAATTTATCATATATATTAAAAAAGTAAATTTTGAATTTTTGTCAATAATACATTAAATGATTTATATAATTTCTAACCAATATAATAATGATATTTAAAGATTTGAAAAATAAAAAATATTAATCATATCACCTTTGTTATTTTATAAATATTAAAATTTTCATCTAACATATTGTTTAAATAAACAAAATGATTGTTGAGTGATTAAAAAAAATATTCAATAGATTTTTGATTATAAAAGAATAAAAAGAAATAATTTTCTTAATATGTAATATGTAAAATTATAATTAAAAAAGTTAATAAAAAATTCCTAATTTTAAAAATAATAAATAAATAAAATATTTTATTCTTTAAATATATTTAATAATATATAAATAATTTAGTTAAATTAAATATATTATGATTAAAACATATAGAATTAAATAATATTAATTCACAAAATATTATAAATTTCAAATAACAAAAATAAATTATGAACAACATTTCTTATTGTTTTCCATACTAATATCATTATTCTTTTTAATATACTCTAAAAAAAATGTATCCATATCTCCAATTTTTTGTGATGCATCAAAAATCATATTAATCATAACTTCATAAATATTAAAACCTAATTTACAAGAAATTTCCACATATTTAACTTTATTTTTTTCTGCAAATTGTTCAGCATCAGACCTCTTAACAACTCTTTTAATTTTATCAATTTTATTTCCTAATAAATAAATAGGAATATTCTTATATTCATTATTTTCATTATCTCCTAAAGTTTCTCTTATATCTTCAATCCATTTATTAACTTCAATAAAAGATTCTTGATTACATAAATCAAATAAAATAAAAAATCCATCTCCTTTTGAATAATATTTTTTTGGTATTGTTCTAAATTTTTCTTGTCCTGCAGTGTCCCAAACTTCTAATTTATAATATTTATTAGGGAATTTTATTAATGTTTTTTCTACATCAATTCCTAAAGTTATTAATGTATTTTCATAAAATGAATTTGTAAAAAATCTTCTTATAAATGAAGTTTTACCAACTGTGGAATTTCCTAATAAAATAATATTTATTATACCTGAAAATGTACTTAATTTATTTGAAATTATAGGAGGATTTTGTGGTTTTATTAAATCATTTGGATTAAATTCTTTATTTTTATATAATATTTCATTTAATAAATTTATTAAATTGTCAAAATTTTCTTTTGTTTTAAGTGATATTTCTAATTGATATGTATTTTTATATTTTTCAATTAATTCATTTATTTCATAACTTCCAACATCTCTTTGAGAATATAAATCTATTTTATTTGATAATATTAAAAATTTGTACATTTGTTTTTTTGAATTGTTTGATATAAGAAATTGAATTAAGGATTCAATTTCTTTTAATGAATTATTATTTGTTACATCTAATATAAATATTATCAATTCTGATTCATATAATAAGGATTCTTTATTATTTTCTATTATTGATTTATTATCTAAATTTGATAAATAAACATTTAAGTGTAATTTTGAATTATTTTGTTTCAATGGAATATCTATTTTTTTTATATTAATTGTTAAATTTAAATTTATATCTTTTTCTTCTTTTTTTAATTCTTCTATTTGTTCATCTTTTTTTTGAATTTTTTCAAAATGTGGATTATTATATTTTTCTAATTCTTTTAATAATGTTTTTTTTCCTACTTCTGAAACTCCTATTATATTCACTTTTTTATATCTATAATAAATTGTTTCAATTTCATCATTTTCATTTTCATTTTTTATATTCTTTTCCATAATAAATATATAAACAAATTAAAATTAATTTCAATATTAGTATTTTTATTAAATAAATTTGTTACTCCCATTTATTCAAAAAAAAATAAGAAATAAAAAAATAAAAAAAACTAAAAAAAAATTCAATAAAAAAATAGATTTCAATTTAAATTCTTTTAATAAATTAATTAACAAAAATCAAACATCTAATTTTCTTGTGTACTTTTAATTTTATAAACAGCATTTTCTCCAATTTCATCATAATCACTTTTGCTAATCCAATATTCTCCATTAGGGTCTTCAGCCATAATATTAGCAAGTACTCCAGCTCCAATAAAAACAGAATATTTTCTTCTAGGACTATCAACAATTCCAATTTTAATTTTAATAGTTTTATCAGAAGCATTTTTTAAATTATTTTTAATATAAGAATTTCTAATTTCTTTTTCAATTCTTGATGCAAATCCAGGAAACATTGTTGAAGCTCCTGATAAAACAATATTTGCATATAATTCTTTTCTTGTATCCATTGGACAACCCTATAAAATATATAAATAAAAGTATTTAAATAAAAAAATTTGTTTACTTGAATTGATGAATAAACCATTTCATTAATTCCATTTTGTTCAATATTAGCTAAAATAGGATTAAATAAAATTTCAGGAGCTTCAAATTTCTCATTTGAAATTCTAATAGTTCTTCCATCAGGTAATTTTTCATATGAATTATAAAAAGTTGTTTCATGATCTAATTTCCTATCACCTTCAATATCACAACTAACAAAACAATATTTTTCTTTTAATTCTTTAACTGTTTCAAAATCTGCAGTTGAATTAAATGAATAACCTCTAAAAAAATAATAAAAAACAATAAAACTTACTTTAATTGAAGTAATCTAGTTAAATAATTTGTTATATGCCTTCCAGCAACATTTAATCTTTTAATATTATGAGTTAATATTGAATTACCAAATATAGGAATACAATGACTTACTCCATCTCCACTATCTAATACAATACCAGATGTTAATCCTTCACAAATTAATGTTAATTTTGCTTGTGGTTCAATATTCATTCTTGAAACTTCTAATTTTTCAAATAAAATTTGCATCATTTTAACTTTATTTTTTAATGGATTTCCAGGAGCTTCAGTTAATAAAATTGTTTTATTTTTCAATTCATCTTTTTTAATATTTAATTTCTGAGTTAAACAATAATTCCATAATAAAAACATATCATCTTCATTTTCAATTATTCCTTCTGTTATTGGATAAGATAATTCTAATAATGAACGTACTGGTATTATTTCATCTCCTATCATTAATGGTTTTAATTCTACTTCATTTAATTGTTCTGCATATCTAAGCATTGGACGACCTACTAATGCTGGGATTGTTACATCTGGTTTTTGGGATGTTGATAATCCTGCTTTTAAGTATCCTGAACCATTATCAAATATTATTACTGGGCCATTCATTTTTTTATTTTAATATGTATTTTTTTTTATTTTTTTTTGAATATCTTTATTTTTTTATTTAAAAAGATTAATTTTTTTTGATATATATTCATATTTTAAATTCTTATTTAAAAATTTATAAAAATATTATATCAAAAAAAAAAAAACACAAAATAAAAAAAATGAGTGGCTTCCAAGAATTCCATGATGAGAATTTAGGTAAAGAAATACCAATAAATGACCAAAATGAAAATATAGGAAACAAAAATAATGAATTTACAATAAACGGTAATGCAAACATAACAGAAGAAGTATCAAATGTAACAGTAAATTACATAAACAACTACTTATCATTTATATCAAAATACTTTGATGTAGAATTAAAAGACATAATATCAAAATTAAAAGGAGCAATAATACCATTAAATAAAAGTTTCTATGAATCAATAGAAGAAAAGCCAGAATTATATGGTCCATTTTGGACATTTACAACAATAATTTTTTTAATAACTGTAACAGGGAATTTAAATGGTTATTTATCATCAAATAATAATTTTTCTTCTAATTTTGATTTTATGCCTTATGCTGCTTTATTTATTTATGGTTTTGGTTTTGGTGTTCCTTTATTAATTTATTTAGTTTCTAAATTTGGTTTTAAAGTTGATATTGATTTTGTTAGTAATTTATGTGTTTATGGTTATTCTTTTGTTATTTTAATTCCTATTTTATTTGTTTGTGTTGTTCCTAGTGATTTTTTAGAAACTATTTTTTTGATTTATTATTTAGTTCATAGTTCTATTTTTTTGTTTTATAATGTTTATTTGTTAATTAGTGAAAAAGCTCCTAAGGCTAAATATGCTATTTTAGGTATTCTTGGTGTTTTTCAGTTGATTTTATTTTTTAGTTTGAAGTTTTATTTTTTTAAAAATGTTTCAGGAAGGAAAAATGGTAAAAAATAGGGATTTTTTGGTTTTTTTTATTTAAAATCTTAATTTTTTAAATTTGTTTTAAATTTATAAATTTAATTTTTTTTTAAAGAAATTTTTTTATATATTTTAGTGCTGAATTTAATAAATGAATTCATTTTTATTTATTGATAAATAAATTTTTAATTTTCAACATTTTACCTTTATTTTTTTTCATAATTTTTTCATATCTATTTTAAATCATTTAATTATTCAATTTAATGTATTAGCCAATCAAAAAATAATGGTTTAAATTAAAAATGTTATTAACAATAAAATATTAATATAATATAAAATTAGGAGATTATTAAATAAATTACAATAAGAGAATTATAATATTTATAAATTAAAAAAGGTAAAATATATTATTAAATGAATAATCTATAAAATTTTAATATTGATTTGTTGAAACAAATTTTACACTTAATTTTAATTTTTTTGATAAATTCTTTAGTAATAATTTTTTTTCTTTTTCTGATTGTTCCAAAAAATTAGCTAGTTCATTTTTATAATTATTCCTTTCTTTATTAATTTTTTCAACATGATATTTTTTTTTATCTAATAACTTATAATTTTCCATTAATTGTTTATTTAAATTTTCTAAATCTTTATTAGTTCTTTTTAATTTTTTTTCAATTTTTTCTTCTTCACTTTTTTCTTTTTTAAATCCTTTAATTATATTAAATATTTTATTTCCTTTATTTAATTTTGGAGTTAAAATTTTATTAATTATTTGATTATCATTTTCAACTTTTGAAAAATCATATTGAAATTCTTGATTATAACTTTTTTGTTGATTAATATTTCTAATACAAACATGTCCTAATACATTCTCATATCCATTTTTCATTTCTATTAAAACTTCAATTTTTAATTTAATATTATTTACAATATTTAATTCTGCTTCATATGCTTTTTCAGCTAATTCATAATCTTTATTAATTTTTTCAATTTTATTTTGAATTAAACTTATTTTTTTATTAATTTCATCTTCTGTTATTTCAACATCTCTTCTATATGAATTAATAAATTCATTTTGATCAGTATCCCATTGATAATTAGGATCTTTTAATTTTTCTAATACTTGATCAATAAAAAAATTTTCTCTTAATTCAAATAATTTTTTATTAGTAACTTTATAATTTTTATAATATTTTATAATATCTTTAAAATCCATATTATCAAACTTTTTTGTATTTGAACGAAAATATTTAGAAAAAGAATTTAAATCCATTTTTAATAAATCTTTCTGCATTAAAAATAAGAAAATTAAACTAAATTTAAATATTGCTTTCCATTTATCAATAATAAATACATCCCAAACTTTATATAATATATGAAAAGGAAGATAAGAAGAAAAAATTGTTAAAATCCATTTTGAGAAAAATAAATCAGGATTAATTTGAGTTTTTTTTAAATGATTTGATAATTCAGGAAAATATTTTTTAATATAATAATTTAATTGATAAATTCTAATAGAATAATCAGGCATATTTTTTAAAAAAAGAAGATTTAATTCTAAATCATCAATAAAAGATAAAAAAATCCAAAAAGATATTTTTTCACTATCAATAAAATTTATTAAAGCACCAACAATAAAATTCATTCCTTGACAATAACCAATTTCTGGTCTTATAAAAGCCATAGCAGTTAATATATTTTTTAATTGTTCATTTCCATTTCCTTTTGCAAATTTTTCTGTATAAAATGTTCTTGTAATATCTCTTTCTATTTCTTCACAAAATTGTTTTAATATTTTATTTTTTTCTTTTGATTTTAATGATAATTTTAATATTGAATTATATGGTTCTTTTGTTATTTTATATTGATTTAATTCATTTTTTACTACTGTTGATAATAATTTATTTATGTCGATATTTGATTGAAGAAATAATAATCTTGTTTTTGATGTAATACAACCTAATTCGGAATAATGTTTTATTATTTTTTTGTTTTTTAATAATGTATTAAAATATTTGTTTGTGTATTTTAAATTTAGAAATTCATCAAATTCTAAATAAGATATTATTGGTAAGACCATTTTTATGTTTTTTAATTGGAAAATTTCTTCTAAATAATTTTGACTGTTTCTTTTTTTGATTAAGGCTGTTTTTTGATTCATTATTTTTATTTTAAAAATAATTAAAAAAATAATTTTAAAATTTATTTATATTATTCAATAAATGAATATAGTTTCATAATTTTTATATATATATTTTCAATATTTTTATACAAAGTAATTAAACTAAAAAATTATTTATATAAAATATATAATAATGTTTATTTTATAAAATAATAAATACTTCATTTTTATGTTCCATTTTTAATTGTAGTTCTATATGATAAAGCTTTCTTTTTTAATATTAATTTCTTTTTAATAATATTTTCAAAATTTCGAATTTCAGTGAAATCTATTTTTTCTTCTGGTATATTTGTTAAAGAATTACCACTTTCACAATATATATTTGGATAATAATTATTTTGTTTATTTTGAATAAATATTTTATTTTTATTCATTAAGTCATTTTTATTTAGAGAAGAAAATTTAATAATTTTTAAATTATTACCTAAATTTTTATTTCTTAAATTTTCATTTACATCCATTCTCAATGGAATAATTTGACTATTTGAAGTATTCATAATTAATGAAGAATTTTGATTAAGATAAATATTATTATTATTATTCATAAAATTATTTTTTTTCTCAAAATAAATCATATCTCTAAAATTAACTCTTTTATAATATTTAATATAAAGTGATTGTTTAATATTTTTTTTCCAATTTTTTCTTGAAAATGGATTTCCATATATTGCAAAAATTTCACCCATTTTTACATTAGCATAAGTAGTCATATTTCTAATTGAAAAATATGTATGATAACAAAAAAGAATTATAATAAAAATTCCAGTCTAAAATAAATAAAAATAATTAAAAAAATAAATAAACTTACTATTACAGATATAACAAATATAATAATTAAAATATATTGTTCTCTTAATAGAACCACAAATAAATTTTTATGACAATAATCATTATTAAAATTATTATCACAAATTTTATTATTACAACAATTATTTTTAATTTTTTTAATATTATGAAATCTATTAAAAAAAAATCCAAAAGAACCAAAAAAATTTAAAATACATAAAATCATAAAAGAAAATAAAAAACAATAGAAAACTTTATAATTATTTTTTCCTATACAATTTCCAACCCAAGGACAATGATGATCAAATTTTTCAACACAATTATTACAAATTTTACAATGTGAGACTCCAGGAGGTCTAAAAATATTACAAGTAACACAGAATTTAATTTTATATTTATATCCTCTAATTTGAATTAATTTATTTTTATTTTTTTGAAAAATATTATGAATTTTTAAATAATTATAATGTGGTAAAACACCAGGATCAGAAAATATACAAATTAATTGAGTTATTGCTACTATTAAATAAAAAAAAATTTCAATGATTATTAAAAATATTTTTGGTGGTTTATCTAATTTCTATATTAATTAATATATAATTTACTATTATTACAAATTTTATAAATAACCATGAAAAAAAATGAATATAAAAATTTGTCAATAAACCAAAATAATATTTTGCTCCTACAAATATTTTTCCCTTAAATAAAAAATAATTATTTCCTTCCCATATTTCATATATTTTTACTCCTTGATATATATTTGATTCAGATATATAACTCTGAATTGATGATGTATTTGTAAATTTCATAAAATATTAAAATTTTATTGATATTTACAAATTTAAATATAAAATAAATTTTTATTTTTATTGTGAGTTATATTGAATTTTTATAATATTTTTATTTTAAAAATATAAAAAAAAATTAGAAAATTAAAAAAAATGAATGATTCTCCTTTAGATATTCAAGAAAATTTATTACATGATATAAATAAAGATTTATTATATGCAAATACTGGATTAAAAGAAGCAAGTCATAATGTAATAGAACAAGGAAATCAATTAGGAAAAATACAAGGGAGATTAGATAATGCACAAACAAATATTAAACAAACAGATAGAACAATGAAAGTAGTTGAAACAAGAGCAAAATGTTATAGATTTTCATTATATACTGTAATTTTATTAGAATTTTTAACAATTATTATACTTATTTTACATAAGATATTAAGGTTATTTAAATAAAATAAATGTTTATTTAAAAATTTTAATTTTATAAATATGTTTTATTATGATAAAAATATTTCTTATGTATCATATATAATTCTATTATAAATAATCACAATTAACATTCTATAACATAATTCTCATATAAATTGTTTTTTTCTAATTTAATTTATAAAAAAAATCAACTAAACATAAATAAAAAAAAATAATAAATTATACACAATTACATTCACACCAAGAAACTTTTTCAAAAAAATTATAATCAATCATAATAGTTCCACCAATGATTAATAATTTTTCAAAAGCAGAAGCATTTTTAGGAAAATTAATTAAATAAGCATCAGCATCTCCAACTAATTCACTTAAACCTTGATAATATTTATGAATAATTCCAATAGGTTTAATATTTTTTTTATTAATATTTTCTTTTTTATCACAAATTAAAAAATCAACTTCATAACATTTACCTAAAGAATTTCCTCTACAAAAAAAACCAGTTTGACAATATTCAGTTGTTATTTTATATTTTATAATATCTTTATCATTTTGAATTACAAAATAAGGATTTAAATTACAACCATTACTTTTTTCACTTATTTTTCCTATTTTTTTATATGATTCATTTTTATTTTTTATTAATCCTCCTATCATTTCATTTTTTTGACAACAACATAATAAATTACAATGAAATTCTTTTGAAAATAATGCAAGAGTTTTTTTTGTATTATTATATTTTGAAGGATATTGAAATAATATATTAAATTTTTTTGAACTTGATGAACAACAATTTCTACAAAAACAATTTGATATTTCACTACATTTAAATAAATAATTTTTTTCATTTAAATTACCTGTTGAATAAACATGATATTTATTTGCATTTTCACATCCTGTTAAAACTTCTAATATATCAAATTTTTGTTGTACTATTATTGATTTACATTTTTTTAAGTATTCTAAAGGATTTGATATTATTTTCATTTTTTCTCCTTTAAAATAAATGAAATTTTTATAATTTTTATTATGAACTTTTAAATTCTTTGATGATATATCATTTTTTTGAATTAATATTGAATTTGAATTTGATGAATTTATTCTTTTATGAACGTTTCTTAATTGAGCATTATTTTTATCAATAATTGAACTATTTAATGATAATTTTGTATTTTCTCTTTTTGGATTTAATGTCAAATTTGTGTCTCTTCTTGATGATAAGTTATATTCTTTATCTTCATTTTGTTCTTCATTATATAATGTTTCTGAATTAAATGTATTTTCTTTTTTTTTATTTTTATCACTTTCAATTGTATTTAAATCGTATAAATTATTATTAATCAAGTTTTTTTCGTCAATTATATTTATATTTTGATTTCTACTTTCGAATGGGTAATTATAATAATTTTCATATTTAATTTATTCTTGTTCATTTATTTATATATATATATTAAGCTTCAAATTTTATTTTTATATTTTAAATTTTATATTATATTTTTTATTTATATAATACAACTCAATTATACCCATATTTAATAATTTATGAATTATTTATATAATT
>JAJMZS010003205.1:0-32482 GCA_023807205.1 Isotricha prostoma
ATTACTATAATTGATGATACAAAAAACTAAATTTTATATTTACATTTAAATAATATATATAATTTTGAATTTTTTGAAAATCAATAATTATTTTTACTCTTCTTTTTAAATGGAATAATTTTTTTTATTATTAAAATAGTTTTTTTCTCATATTTTTTTTTCAATATAATTGTTTTTTTTGAAAAATGAATAATTTAAAATTATTTGATAATATATAAATAATTTTTTAATTTCATTAATAAAACTAAAATAGAATAAACTTGTTTTGATGAGAATATAGATAAATATTATAAAATATATAATATATCACTTGAATTCAAAATTTATATTCATTTAAAAAATTTAAAAACAGCAAGTTTTTCATTAGTTGCCTTTATCTTCATTAAAATTTCAAATTGAAAATTAATACAATTATTAATATCATCAATAATTTTAAAAAATTCATTTTCTTTAGAAAGAAGTAAATAAATAATACTATCATCTTTAATAAAATCTTTTAATTGACTAATGAATTTAAATATAGTTTCACTTCCTTTTTTTCCTCCTGCCCAAGATGCATAAATATCTTTTTTTTCTAATGCTCTTTTATATTCATCATCATCAGTAGTAACATAAGGAGGATTAAAAATAATTATATCAAATTTTTCATTATTTTTAAAATTTGAGAATAAATCACTTTCAATAAAATAAACTTTATCATTCAAATTATAATTTTTAATTAATTTTTCTGTTAAATTTAAAGCGTCTTTATTAATATCAATACAAAAATGTTTTTCTAATTTAAAATTTTCTTTTTTTAAAATATCTAAATAACAACAAGATACTAATCCATTTCCACATCCTATTTCAATTGATTTAATTGGATTTAAAAATTTATTTTTTTCTTTTTCATTAATTAAATCATTCATAATTGAATCAATTAATAAAAAAGTATCTTCTGCTGGTTCATATACATTTTTAAAATCATTTGATAAGTCATAAAAATCATAAAATATTGGAAGAGATTTTTTATTATTATTTTCATATTTTGATTTTGAATTCTCCCAAGAAAATTTTTCTTTCATTTTTAAATTGATTATTAATTAGATATTTATTTTTTTTTAATTTAAATATATACTTTTGTTTATTAAATGAAAATAAAAAAAATTTCAATATTTATTTAAAAATCTTATTATTCAATTTTTATTACAAATAAATTGAGATATTATTAAAAAAATTAATATAATTAAATTATTTGAAATAAATTTTATATTATTTACTATAATAGAAAACTTCTTTTTTATAAATAAAAAATATGTTTGTATTTTCTAAAACAGCAAATACAGAGTATTCACATCCAATAATAGAAAATTTATTATCAATAAAAGAAAATAATATTTGTTTTGATTGTGAGAAAAATAATCCATCTTTTATAAGTTTAAATAATTCAATTTTTTTATGTTCATCATGTGCACAAGAACATAAAAAATTTGGTAATTCAATATCAAAAATATTATCAATATTTATTGATAAAATTTCAGATAATGAAATAAAATTTATAGAAAAAGGAGGAAATAAAAGATTAAATGAACTATTAAATTTATATTTTTTAGATAAAAAAAAAATAAATAGAATTATTTTATATTGTTCTAATTTATTAGAATTTCATAGAAATGCAATAAAAAGTGAAGTTTATAATATAAAATGCCCTATTATGATATCACAAGATCAAATTTTAAAACCAAATGAAAATATTAGTGAAGAATTATTAAATGAAATAAATGAAATAAATAAAAAAAATTCTGAAAGCTTATTAGATAAAGCAAATCATTATTATATTCAAATTAAAACTAATTATGAAACTTGTGCTTTAAATATTATGAAAAAAGTAAAAGAGAAAGGAAATGAAAGTTTATGTAAAGTAAAAGATAATGCTTATAATTGGGCTTTTACTTTTAAAAATTCGGCAAATTTTTATTATGAAAAAATTAAAAATTTGCATTCACAAAAAGAAAATTAATTATAATATGTAAAAAAAGAACAAATAAAAAATTTAAATTAGATTAAAAAACCTTTAAATATATTCATTTTCACATTTAAATTTTAGTAATATAAAAAATAACCTAATATTTATAATTAATATTATATAATTATAAACTTAATTTTTTCCAAAATATTTATTTCTTAAATTGTTATATATTAAATTAGTTTGATCATATACTTTTTTTTCCAATTTTTGAAATTTATTAATCTTTTTTGAAGAATTTTTAAATTCATTTCTTATTGAATCTAAACTATCTAAAAGGGTTTTTGCACTTAAACAATTATTTAAACTTTTAGTTTGAGTAATACTAGAAAAAGAAATAGTAGAATTTTTAAAAGAATTAATTTTATCAGAACTAAATTCAGAGAAATCAGAATCATTAATTAATTTTAAATAATTGTTCTTTGATTTATTTCTCTTAGGGAAAATTAAAGGAAGATTAATTAATTTTTTTTTTTCAATACTAAAATAATCATTATTACTATTACTTTTATTTATTATAACTGAATTATTATCTTTATGAATTTTTTCAGGACTATAAAAAGGAATATTAATTAATAAACTAGATTTTCCTAATTTTACTTTCTTTATTACTTTCTTTTCAACTATTTGAAAATCCTTATTTGATCTTCCATTTAATGCTTTAAGCCCAAACATATTTTTCATTTCTTCATTAATTTTTTTTTCTAATTCCATTTCTTTTATAAAATATTCTTTTTCAGATTGACTTTTTTCTATTTTCATTTTTATACTTTCAATTAAAGGATTGTTTAATTTTTTTTTCTGTGATAATTTTTTCTTGGTTTTATATTTTTCTATTATTTTTTTAAATTGAGGTGTAACTTTTAATTTATCTAAACTTACAAGTCCTTTTTTAAATTTTAAGATTTTCATTTATTAAATTTTAATATATTTTAATATATTTTATTCATATGAAACATTATCATTATATTTAGCATTCATATTTATTAAATTAGTTTTTTTTTTTATTTATATTTTTAATAAAAATTTCCTTTGTCTTAGGTTTAAAAGTTTTAATTTGGAAATTATTTTTAAATAAATTATTTTCAGGAGAAAGAGTCTTCTTTGTTTTGGCACTATATAATTTTTTATCTTTAATTGAATTTTGAGAATTTTTATGTTTAGTTACAATTGCTGAAGAAGGAATAAATTTTATATTATTTTGTTTGAATATATTTAAATCATTATTTAAACTTATATCCATAAAATTATTTCTTTCTTTTGTTGGAATAATTGATATTGATGATAATTCCAAAGTCTCATTTTCGTTATTTGGATTTAAAATATTATTTGATAAATTAAAAGAAGAATAATATTTATTCCTTAGAAAATAATTGATTGATGTTTCTACATTAAAATCATAATTTTTTAAAATATTAGAATTATTTTTATTTAATGTAAAAACATTTTTTTTTCTTTTAAACTTATTTATTACACGTAATATAATATAAAATTCTTTAAAACCATTTATAAAAGAAGAATAATTTATAAGTGGTTTTGGTTGATAATAATCCATTTCTGGTAATATCATAAAAAAGATTTTTGATAAATTTTCTCTATTTATTCCTTCTTTAATTAAACATTTTGTGTCCATTATATCTAAATTATTAGAAGAAGATATATCATTTTCATATTTTATATAATATTTTTCATATTCTTTTTTATTATTTTTATTTTTATATTCATTTGCTATTTCAAAATATATTTTACTTCTTATATATAATAAGACAGTATTAATTGGATAATTTTGAAAATATTTATAAATCTTTTCTAAAATATTATATCTTTCTTTTTCAAGACAATTAATATACAAATACATTATATCAATAAGATAATATAAATAATTCAATTGTCCAATTTTAGTGATTTTGTTAAAAATATATAAAGTATCATATGCATCATCCATCATTTTTATTGAAAATTCTAATATACTTTTATAAATCATTAAACAAGGAACATTTTTAACAATTATTAATGCTTTATTTAAATTATCAAGAGCTAAATGAAAATTTCCAAGAACATCCCAACAAATTGCTATTCTAACTAAAATTTCATGATTTTGAATTTTATATTTTCTATCTAAGTAATTAAATAATTCATATGCTCTTGAATAATTAGTTAAAGCTTCAACTACTTTATTTTCTTGTGAAAATTGTTCATTTGCTTCAATTATTAGTTTATCAATTTTATTTTGAATGTTCATTATTTGAATTAAAAATTAAATTATTTGCTAAAATTATTTTTCTCCAAATTAATTTTTTATTTAAATAAATTAATTTTTCTATATACAAATATTAAAAGTAAAAAAGAAATTATATTAAAATTTTAATCTTATTCATTTAATTTTTAAATTTTATTTTGTTTTCTTAAAATAAAAAATATTTAGTATAATCCATTGAAATTTAAAATAATAAATAAAAAATAAAAATAAAAGATAATGTTGCAACTGCAGAACTAAAAATTAAATATATCTAAAAATAATTATAATCTGTTATAATAAAATAAATCTAATAAAAATAGGATTATCATTTACAAATCCTATAAAAATATTAAATCGATTTTGTAAAAAGAGGAATCAAGTAAAATAAAAAATATTTTAATCAAGAAATTATTTTTAAATTTTTAAAATAAACAATTATCATCTTTTTTTTCAAAATAATAAATACCACAAATTAATTGAATTAAATATAGAGAAATTCTTATAAAAACTTTATAATATTTTCAATGCATAAATCATATTTTACATTATTTCTATTCAGGTTGAATTTATTAAATTTGTAAAATTCATTAATTAATATTTTTTAAATAATCAATCATTAATTTATTAAAATCAATATTAATAAAAGTAAAATGAATTAAAGAAATTTTAATAATATATGAATAATTTTGTTCATATTTTTTCTTATAAAAGAATTATTCAAATATATATTGATTGTTTCATTATTATATTACTTTAATTAAAAGTTTTTAATTCAAAAAAAAAAAAAATGTAAAAAAAATTATTTTCCAACTAAAATATTAATTAAAAAATAATTATAAATCATTAATTATTAATTAAAAATTTAATCACTATTTATTAGTTTTTTAAAGCAAATCAATCTTTATAAATATCACAAAATAAAATGTCAAAACCAAATACTTTTGAAGTATTTTCAAATTATGAATTACCTCCATTTAACAACATAGAATATTTTTTAATTTTAGACACATCATCCTCAATGGGAAATTATATACCTCAAATAATTCAAAAAGTAATTCCAGAAGCATTATCAAAAATAGATTATCCAGAAAAAAAACCATTTCATTTAATTACATTTTCTAATTTTTGTTCTCATTCAATATTAACAAGAAAGGAATTTCCATATGTTTCAATAGAAGGAAAAGGAGAAACTCATATAAATTTAGTTTTTCCAAAATTAAAAAATATATTAAATTCTTTTCCTAATGATTATGGAATTTTTATTTTAACAATTTCAGATGGGAAAACAAATGATGAAATAAAGAAAAAAATGGAACAATTAATAAATGAATCAAATAAAAATATTGAATCAAAAGCAATAAGATTTATTCCAAATTTAAAAGAATTTAATAAAAGTAATTCATTAAAACCTAATGATAATAATTCATTAAAAAGAGCGGATACAATTACTTTAATGACTTATGATTCAAAAAATAAAACTTCAATTGAAGTTAAAACTTTTAATGCAAATAATATTAATATGAGTGATAAAGAAATTAATGATTTTGCTAAAATAATTGCAGATGATTATTCTATTAAAGCAGGATGGAAATGTTATGAAAATAAATATATTTTACCTTTTGGAATTCATGAAAAAACCTTTGAAGATACTGAGACACTTGATAAAGTTCTTAAAAATCTTCAAAGTAATAATCAATTTATTAAAGATAAAAATAATCAAAATAATACTGAAAAAAAAATTGATACTTTACCTCAAGAGGATATTACTAATAATAATTATAAAGAAAATAAATATAAAGAATCTTTTAAAATAATTATGAAAAACATAATTGATGATAAAAAAAATGGAAATAAAGAAAGAAACGAATGGAATAAAAATTTAATTGAGTATTTTAAAAGTATAGAAAAAAATAGAAATGATAATTTTGCAAAAGTTTTAAATGATATTGAAAATGATTCAAAAATAAATAATTTAAGTAAAAAAGAAACAATTAACTATATTAATGATAATGTAAAAAAATGTGATAATCAATTAAAAGAAATAAATAAAAAAACAGAAGAAAAAGAGCTTCAAAAAAAAGAATTTATTTTATTAATAGATACATCAAAAGAAATGGAAAATTACATAAATAAAGTGAAAAATATATTAATTCAAACATTAACTCAAATTGGAGAAAAATTAAATTCTCAAATAAGATTTTATGGATTTAATTCAGAAGAATTTGATGAACATTCTTTTAGATTAGAAAAGTTTCAAAAATACAAAATTAATTGTTTAGGTGAAAGAATTTTATTTAATTCATTAAAAAACCTTTGTGATGTTATGATTTCAAAACCATTTATAGAATATGAGATTATTACTTTTACTTCTGGTCAAATTTTGGATGAGAAAGAAGTCAGAATTTTAGCTTATAAAATGAAAGAATTAAATAAACTAATTAATATTAAATCGAAAGTCATTTATTATGATATTGGGGAAGATGTTTCTATAAATGATAGTATTATTACTTGTGGATTAATTAAGTTATTTAGTCGAGTACAACCTAAAGATGTTTTGCCTTTGCAATTAGATATGAATGATTCAGATGAAGTTAATATTAAAAAAATTATTGGATATATTCAATCTGATAATTAATATAAAAATAAAAATTATTTTTCAATCATTATTTATTATAATTTAAAATCATTTTTTTATTATTATCAATAAATTTTAATTTAATTATTTCAATAAAAGCTTAATTAATAATAATTTTAAAGTATTTTTGCCAAAGAAGATAATATCAAATATTAATAAGTTTAATTTTTCTAAAAATATTATGTTTTTTTTTTGATATAAAAATATTTCAATTTTTTACAACTTCATTAATATGAACAAACTATGATAAATAAATTTAATTAATCTCTTTTTCATATTCTTGACTTCATAAAATAATATAAATTATTGATAAAATTTATGTTCTTTTATATTATTATTTTTATTTTATTTGAATTTTCATTATTAGTATTTATTCATTAATTAAAGAAAATAGATATTTTTAAAACATTTCAAAATCTATGATAAATAAAAGATTATAATTGAATTTATATTTTTTAATTTAATATTCTAGATATATATATTTAATTAATAATGATTTCAATAATTTTATTTAATTAATAAAATATAAAAATAATATTATTAATATAAAAAAGTAAAGACATTTAAAATAATATAATTTAATTAATTATTAAATTTAATTTTAAATAATAATTTTTTATTTCATTATTCTTTTTTATTTGTTAAAAAAAAGGTCCAGATTCCCTTATTTTTAAAAAATAAAATAATATTTATTGATTACCTCTTATTAAAAGAAAAAATATTGAAATCATATAAAAATGTCAAATAAAGGTAGTGTTAAATGTCCCAGAATAATTGCAATGCTTTTATTAATTGTTCTTTTAATTGCAAGTATTACACTATTAATTTTAAATCCATATAGTGAAGAATATTATAAAGAATTAATAAATGAAAGATGGGGAATTCATCCAATATCTAAAATAGAAATTATTGATAAAAATAATTCATTAATAAATGACTTAGAATCAATTGATTATAATGGAAAAAAAGAAATTAAATATTGGAATGGAAAAGGATTTAAAATTACAAAAAACATTAATTTAGATTATATAAAATTATCTAAAAAAAATTCAAAAAAATGTGGAATTGATAATTTTGCTAATGAATTATATGTAAATGAAAATGAAGAATGTCCAATTAATTATATATATATTAGTACTTCACAACCTAATATTCTTTTCAATTATGAGAGTATTTCTTTAGGTAATGGGAAAACACTTTATTATTCAAATCAAAATATAAATGGAAGAATTTTAGTTAATATTAATGTTGGAGGAATTTATGGATGTGGTATTTGTTATTATTTAGATGATTATTGTGAGAATAAGGTTAATTTTGATTTATGTAAATATAAAGATAATTCTAGTTTAATAATTGATTCTTTAACTATTAATGATTATGTTAAAGATAATGATTTAGATTCAACTCAATATGGAGATAAAGAAATTTATTTATATGCTGAAAGTTATTCAGCTTTAAAAAATAGTTTTACTTATTCAAATTTAAATGGATTAAAAAAGATAAAATTTCAACAGAAGATATATAATATTTTCAATATTATTGTTCTTATTATTTCTTTTATTATTATTAGTTTATTGATGTACAATGATACCAATTATGGAAATAAGTGTTGTTCAATTATATTAAATATAATTAATTGGGTTTTATTGATAATAGATATAATAATATCAATAAAATCAATTTTAAAATACAATAAGTTTGGTTCAAATATAATTCCTTACATTTCACATCCTTTAAGAGAAGATTATTTAACAAGAAAAAAATGGATTGAATTTGATTTTGCAATTTTAATATTTTTAATTATTTATTTAATTATCAATTTCATTCTTACAATTATAGATAAAATTAAAAAGGAATATACATGTGGTTTTGTATTGTTTGATTATTCAAGACTTTTAACTTGTTTACAAAGTTTTGTCTCATTTGAACCTACCAATAATTTTAATTATTTTTATTGTGGCTATAATATAGATATAGATACAATTTTTAGAATTATATTTCAATCAACAAGAATTATAAGATTTTTTTTTGAAATTAATCAGACTTTGAATGAAATAACAAATTTTGATGTATTATTGGAGAAAAAAAATGATCAAACATTTAATAAAAAAGAAAAATCTATTCTTGTGAATAACTATTTGAAAATTTTTGACTATACGATTAAAGTTGGAAACAATAATTAATAATTAAAATCAATTAATAAAAAAGTTTAATTAATTATTTTATTTACGTTTTTTATCAATTTATTAAAATCTATTTCTCCATTATTATTTCTACTTATTTCATTGAATAAATCTATTATTCCTTTTTCTTTCAAATTCGTTAATAATGGTCCCAATCTCTGATGTGTTAAAATTGTTTGCACATTATTTTTAGCTCGACGAAGAATTTGAGTATAAAATTGCTCTAATTTATTTTCTAATTCTTCAATTTCTTCTATTTTGTGACAAAAACAACATTTTTCTGAAGTACACCAATTAAATTGATCCTCATTATCTATCTTTACATTTGATTCATCTGTTATATTTCTCAGTCCAAAATAACTCTTAGGATTATTTTCATAATTAAAAATAACTATAATTAAAAAGAGACAATTTAGGAAATAGAAAAATAATAATGAATAATTAATTTTCATAAATACTTTATTTTTTGAATAATCTTCACTAACTTGATGATAAATATATTTTAAATATTTTCCTTGAATATTTTTTTCATATTCCCTAATTTTAAATTCCAAAAAAATACAAAAAATTTGAAGTATAATTGAAAATATTCCAATTAAAAAAGGGCATACATTAATTATATTAAATTTATAGGTTCCTTTTATTAAAATAATAATTAAACAAACCAAAATCAAAATTAAAATTATGAAAGTTAATTTTCTAATTTCCATTATTTTACTTTTTTGATTTTTAATTTTATTATAATCATCAGCTTTATTAAAATCATTAACATTATTTGAACTAATATATGTTCTTCCATATAAATAAATAAAATCTAAATTATCAGCATCTCTTGTTTTTTTTTCTAAATTATTATCATCTGCAAATTTACTAAATTCTTCATAATCTAAATTAAAATAAGAAATATCAATAATTGATTCTTTAGAACTACATTTATCATTACAATTATCATAAAAAGAACAAATATCTTTTTTATCTATATTACTACAAGGACCATAAAAATCACTTACATGAAGATCAATTAATATTTTTCCATTAATAAATTCATTTGAATAATGAAGATAAGTTGAACTATCAATTTGAATTGTTTGAACTTTATATTGTTGTTTTGAAATATAAGGATTTGAATTTGATGAAAATTCTATATAATTAATTGGACATTTTTCAAAATATAAATGATTACCATTTGAATCTGTTCCACATAAATTTAAATCCAAAATATTTTTATCGTCAAATGCTTCAAAATAATCACTTTGTCCCCTTTCAACATAAAATTGTTTTCCTTTCCAAATAAATAAATCCTCATTTTCTAGTGATTTACCTAAAGATAATTTTTCTCCATTAGATTCTATTTTAATTGAAATAATTGGTTTTTTTTCCCAATTATTATAAAAATCTTTGAATATTCCATCATCATACCCTTTTATTACAAATAATGATATTATTTTAAGGATTAAACATATTAAAAGTGGTAAAGAAAGTATAAATCCATTAAATAAACAACAAATATCTACCATAAAATTTAATTGTTCAAAATTTTAAAATATTGTTTATAAAATATCTTTAGACTATTTATATAAAAAAGACCTTTTTTTTAAAAAAAAAAAATAAAAAAAATTATTTATTTTTTTAAATAAATTAATTAATTAATGATAATTATCATATTTAAAAATTAAATAATTTGAATTATAATGATAGAAAGTGAAGTAATTCAAAAAGCAGAATTATTAGAAACATTTCCTTATATTGATATTTTTTCAAAAGAAAAAATACATCATATATACAAATTCTTTTATATAATATTACGACATAAAACACATAATACTATTTTAATATTATTAATAAGATGTTTATTTTTCCTTCAATTAATGCAACATACAATATATGGAACATCAATAAAAAAATTAAAAGATGACTTTTTTCTTAATTTTTTATATGTAATAAGATATTTTGTTGTTCCTCATTTATATATCAATTCAAAAAAAAAATATATTCTTTTTTTATCTTGCTCTTTTTGTTATAATTTTCTTTTAATTTTTCTATTGTTATATTTAAAATTTTATTATTATAAAAATTTTAATATTTACATTATCCAATTTTTAGGATTTTTAAATTGTTTATTAGTTAATTATATGTTTTGCCCATTAATTAATATTTTTGGTTTAGTTTTTATATGTGAAAAAGATAAACATAAATATTTAGATGTAAAATGTTATTCAGATAAAATTCATATAATTATTTTATTTTTTTCTTTAACTAATTTAATTTTTATAATTTGTTATTCTTTATTAGTTACAATTCATTTTAATGAAATAGGAGGAATAAAAATTATAGGAATATTAAGAAGAACAAATTCATATTTTGAATTTATATGTTATTGTTTATCTTTTATTATTTATATAATTGGTTTTATACATAAAAATTATTATGAAACAAATAAAAAATTAAGGATATATATTAAAATAATTCATATTTTTTATGGTCTTACTATGGTTTTTTATTTAAATTATAATGTATATTTTTATAAATTCTATTTGAATTTATTTTTGTCATGTGGTTTTAGTTTTTTTACTTGGCTTTCTTTAATTTTATTAATTTGTATTCTTACTTCTACAGCTCATGTTGTATTTACAATTATTATTGGTTGGCTTTTTATTTTTATTTGTATGTATTTTTTACTAATATTTAAGATAGATTATTATTTATTTCAATCTAATATTTTTGAAAATGAAAAACTTGAAAGTATTGAAATTTTTATTTCAAATTTTAATTCTTTAATTCAAAATTATAAAATAAATGATAAAATTTATATTCATGGCATTATAAATTCTTTTGAAGAATATTTATTAAATTATCAAGAGGAAGAAGAATTATATCAATCTTTATTAAATAATAAATATATGGAAGAAAAATTTGGAAAAAATAGTATTGTATTAAAAATGAATTGTATTATTTATTGTATATATCATTATTTTATGGAAAAATCTGCATATATAAAAGATGATATGCTTTTATTATTTTGTTATTTTTTAGTTAATAATTTAAAAAATCCAACTTACACAATTTATCTTTGTTCAAAGAAAAAAATAACAGGATATAAAAATAATTATATTAAATATATTTTAATGAAAGATATAAAAGAATATATGATTGATAGATTAATATCAAATAAAATTAAAAATAAAGATTCAATAAAACATATTGAAATTACAAAAGTAATTTTATTTAATAAATATTCTGAAAAATTAAGATTAAAAATATTTGATGCAACTCAATCACAAGCTGATTATTTTACATTTTTAAAATCACCAACTGAAAATTCACCAAATAAATTTTTAGAACTTGGAAATAAAATTTTAAATTTAAGAAAAGAAATATTAAACTTATGGAATGAAATAATTAATTTAAATCCATTTTGTGATGATATACAACAAGATTTTATAATGTATTTAGAGAATATAATTCAAGATGATGAATTATTAAAAAAATCAAGTAAAGAATTTAATAGAATAAGGGAAATAAAATTATTAGAAAAAAATAATAAATATCATAAATTATTTAATTTTGATAATTCATGTATTTTATTATTTGATGGTTTTAATAATAGTGGTAAGTTATTATATTACACATTAAATTTTCCAAAAATATTTTTAATTCATGATAGTCAAATTATTAATTTTTATATTGAAGATTTAGTTCCTAAATGTATATCAACTTTTCATCATAAATTAATTGAAGATGCTTTAGAATATTCAAATTTAAAAAATATTTTTGGAGAAGAAAAAAATATTTCTATTCAAATAAATGATACATTATTTAATATTAATGCTTATGTTAAATGTCTTCCTTCTTTTTCAAATGGATTAATTTTTATAATTTCAATAACGAAAGAAAATACTAATCAATTTTTAATATTATTAGATAATGAATTTAAAATTAATTCAATGAGTAATATTTCATCTCATCAAGATATTGGTTATTTAAATCAAAAAAATTATTGGTTATATCCTTATAATTTAAGTCCTAAAGTAATTGGTAATCATATTGCAACTTTAATTCCAGAATTTTTACATTTAATTCAATATAAAAATAATAAATTTTTTATTGAAAATAATTATAATGAACAAAAAGGAAATATTTATAGTAATGTAATAACAACAAATAATATTCAAAATAAATTAAATCAAGTTTATGAACAAATTAAATTAAATGGAAGATTAAAAATTACTTTAAAAGGAAAAGTAAATTCAAATATAAAGAAAAAAAAAGAATCTGTTATTAAAACTTCTACAACTTTTAAAAGTATTGAAAATGATTTTGAAATAAATAATGATTTAATTGCATATAAAGATTTTTTATATGAAATTAAAAATTGTTGTATAAATAAAGGTAAAAGTATTTTTTTTCGTGTGATTCATCGTACTTATTTTAAAGAACAATATTCATTTTATAAAGTTATAATACAAAAAGATACTTCAATTGATTTAAATATAAAAGAATTAGATAATATGAATAATCAAAAAAAAAAAGTTTTAACTGAAACTAAAATTAATTTTGAAATTCCTGAAAAAATTTTAAAAAAGAAAAAAACATTTAAAAAACAAATAACAATACTTGGAAGTAGATTACATATAAATATTGAAGAATCAAAATTAAATAATGCAATTAATCAACGTAATAAAATTAAAAGATATTTAACTGATTTAGGACAAAATAATTCTGTTTTTTTACAAAATCAAATATCATATAGTTCGATTAAAGAAAATGTTATTTTAAAAAAAACTCCTAAAAATATTATTTTTTTAAGAATATCTACTTTTTTTTTTTCAATTTTATCACTTATTATTATTATTAATAATACCAAATCATTAAAACAAAATTTTTCAAATATAGAAAATTTTTTATTTCAAAATTATTTTTTTAATTATACTATACATTTTACATCTTGTCTTTATATTTCTTTTACTAATTTTCAATTAATTAAATATAAATTAATACCTAATGATATATTTAATCAAGAATATTTGGATAATACTATTTCTATAAATAAAAGAATAATCAATGATTTAATTAATGAAATAAATGAATTTCCAAAATTTAGTGATGAATATCACAAATTAATCTTTGGGTTAAATTCGGTACATTATTTTGTTTTTAATTATAACTATTCTATTACATATAATATAAATCAAATTAATATTTTACACTTTCTTATTTCTAATTCATTATATTTCTTGAATCATACTCAAGATTATTTTGATGAAAATTTTAATAATTATGATATTATTTTACAAAATATAATTGATTCTTCTTTTAATTATTCTTTTTCAAATATTTATGGATTAAATTATGAACAAATAAAACATATCATAAATACTAAAAGTGATTATAAAATTAGTTTAATATATATTATAATTCATTTAATTTTATTCATTATATTTTTTTTATTTTTCCTTTGGATAATTTCTAAAAGATATAAAGTAAAAAAAAATTTAATACAAAGAATGATTAATTTTCAAACAGAAGAATTTAATTTTTATATCAAATATATTGAAGAAGTAAGCAAAAAATTAAATAATGATAATATTGAAGAAATTAAAATTTCTGAAGAAAACAATAATAATATTGAAGGAATATCATATACTCAAAACAATAAAAAAAATATATTAAAACATTTAAATTATACAATAAAAGATTTAAAAAGAAAAAAAGATAAAAAAGGGCAAGATAAAGAAAAAAGAAAGAAAGTTCATTTACTTCAATTACAAAAAAAACAAAAGCAAAAAATATTGATTAAATATTATATATTCTTAGAATTCTTTTCATCAATAAAATATTGTGGTATATTATTTCTCTTTATGACATATTATATAGTAATTTATCCATTATATATAACAAAAAAAAATGACTTTTTATTATATGATAATAGAATAACAAAAATAGAAACTATTACAATAGCAACTTATTTAAATTATATTCATATAAAAAAAAACATAATAAATTATATATCTTTTATTATAGAAAAACAATTTTGTTATGAAGAATTTAGTTTAGGAAAAAATGAATGTACATTAAGCAATCAAATAGTATCTATATCAAATATAAATAATTTTAAATTTAATTTTTCAATTTTTGAAAACAATATAATATCTTTTGATAATTCTTTATATTTTTCAATAATCAAAGATATGAATGTTCAATCAAATTTAATTGAATATAAATTAACTAAATTATACTATGGAAATACATGTGATTTAATAATTGAAAACGATTCTAAAATTGATTATGATAATTGTATTACATTTTGGGATTCAATTCTAATTCAAGGTTTACAACAAAGTATTATTTATTTTTTTGATTTACAAAAAGACATTTTATTTACTTTTTTTTATCATAAAGAAGAAAATGATTTAAGTATATTTAATTCTTGTTTAGAAAGTTTAATTGGAATTGAAAATTATCTATTAATTTATTTTTACATTGCAGAAGGTTATTCTGATGATTTACTTACTATAATAAAACAAAATAAAAAAATTGAAATAATTCAAGATTTAAACATTGTATTATATTTTTTTATTTTTATCTATTTACTTTTATATGTTTTAATCTTTTTTTTTATTGAACAAATAAAAAATAATTTTTGTACTTTTTCTAATTTTATGGCAATATTTCCACATAAATATGTAATAAAAGATGAAGATTTTTACAATAGTTTATTAAACATGAAAAATTTTTATTAAAATCATTTATTAAATGATTTTTTTCTTTTAATAATTATTGTATTGTATTTGAATAATATAATAATATATAATAAATATTAATTATTCTTATTGGAAATGTAAGTTTTTTTTGTATTTATAGAGTAATATTTTTAAATAAAAATTTTAAAATATAATATTATAACGTTGTAAAAATTTTAGAACATTCAAATTATTTTTAATGGATTCATCACCATCATTTAATACAATCATTAAATAAATAAAATCTTTTGAATTGAAATCTATTAATCCTTTAAGAATTGAAGTTAATTTACTTTCTTTAAAATTAATTTGACTTCTAGAAGTTTTTCTATTAATTAATAATCCTAGTATTTTTATCAAACTTATAGTATTAGGTTCGTTTTCTCTATATGGTAAACTAACAAATGTAAAATTTCCATTTAAATTTAATTTATTTTGAAAAGAAAATTGATAAATTAAATAATTATATTTATTTTTTTCATTTATGATTAAAGATTTAAATAATTCAATATTTGAAACTAATTGTGAATTATTTTTTATTTGACTCACTTCAATAAACTCTCCATTTATTAACTGATATATAGAATTATTTTCTTTAATAGAAATTAATTTATAATATAAAGAAATATGTTTTGAAATACAATAATGGAAAAAAAATTCAATTAATTCTAATAAATAATTTTCATTATTTAATAAATCAAGAGAAAAATATGTTAAATTTTTTCCTTCTTTTAAACAACTTTCAACATTATCTTTAATGTTTGAAAAAATTACATTATTTTCCAAGAAAATTTTATCAAAATTAAAATTAAATATTTCATTTTCATTATGAATATTTATTGAAAATTCTGAATATTCGATATTTTTATTTGTGTTATTTTGATTTAACAAACAACCAAAAAAAAAATTTGATTTTAAATCATATATATTATTATGTAGTATTTTTATAATATGAAGATTATTATTTAATTGTTTTTTAAGATTTTGAATTTCATTAAATTTTTTTTCATTTTTTTCTTCTAAGATTTTTATTTCATTTGAAATTAATAAATTTCCGTTTTTTTTTTCTGTTCCTTTTTCTGTTAAATTGTTAATATAATTTTTTTTTTCTTCTTCTTTTCTTTTAACAATTTTTGAATCAGCCTTAATAGTCATATTTGAAAAATTATTTTCTTTTTCTAAAAATTTAAAATTATGAACAATTAAATTTTCATAATTATTAACTAATTTTTCCTCCTTTAATTCATTATATGAAGATATTATCTTATTTTTATAATATTTTTTTGGAATATCTTTTATAAAAGATATATTAGAAACATTTTCCTCTTCATAATTATCAGGAATTTTAACATAAAGTTTATTATGTTTCATAGTTGGACAAAAGTTTTTAAATGAATATGAATTAACTAAATTTTCTAAATTTTTAATATTTTTATTAATTTCAGAAAAATCAAATTTAAATTGTTTATAATTTGATATTTTATTACTCTCTAATAATAAGGGTGATTCCCAATAATTATTTCTTTCTGAATTTATTCTATTAAATTGATTTATATTAGTATTTTTTTCTATTTTATCTTTATGTTTTTTTTCAGTTGAAATGATGTTTTTTGGCGTTGAAATTGAAATAAATTTTTTCCCAAAATGTTTAAATAAAAAACTTTTATTCATTGTATATATTTTTTTGAATTCTTGAATATCAAATATATTTTTCTTTTTCTTTTTTGAATAACTATGTAATATAATTGATTTACTTATCATTATTTATATTTGATAAAAATTTTTTTTAAATATTAAACATAAAAATTAAAAAAATAATTACTATTAATATTTTTATTATTAAATATTTATTATGAAAAATATATATAAAAGAATCTCTATTAGACTTAAAAAACAATATAAAAAAATGTCAAAAATAAGATCATCAATAAAATCCAAAACAGCAAAAACATTAATTAAAGACGAAAAATTAGAAAATTTAAGTAATATACTTAAAAGTCCTCCTCCTCAAATGAAAAAATTTACAGATGAATTTTCAAATAATTATAATAAAATAATATCAAAAACACCAATAATTTCTGAAAAACAATTTAGAAAATTAAGTGATTCAGAATTTTTAAATTCAAATAATCTTTCAATGAATATATTATTAAAACAATATGAAAAATATCCAATTGGAGAAATTATAAAATTAAAATCAACAACAACAATAAAATCAATTTCATATAATTCATATCATGGATTAATTAAAGAAGATAATGAAGATAGAATATCAATAAAGTCTTTAATAAAAAAACCAAACAATTCAAAATTTCGAGTTTGGCCAAAAATGTCATATTTTGCAATATTTGATGGTCATGGTGGAGAATTATGTTCATCATTTTTAAAAAAGAATTTTTTAAATTACTTAATTGAAGATAAAAATTTTCCAAATGATATAAAAGAATCATTACTAAATACAATAAAAAAAATAGAAAAAGAATTTAATAATAAATACGTAGATATATTAAATAATAATATAGATTTTTCTGGATCATGTGCCTTAATATTATTAATAATAGAAAATAAAATTTATATTGCAAATGTAGGTGACTCAAGAGCAATAATGTCATTAAATCAAGGAAATAAAATTTACCCTTTAACAATTGATCATAAACCAAATAATCCAAAAGAATTTGAAAGAATAATAAAATTAGGAGGTAAAGTTTATATTGATCAAGATGATGATGAGAGAGATATAAATAAATTAAAAGTTATAAATAATTTAAGTGACTTTGATAAATATTTAGAAGAACCAAATATTATTTATAGAATATATCCTTGTCATTTAGCAGTTTCAAGAACAATTGGAGATATTAAAGCAAAAGATACTTCTTATGGAGGAATACATAATGAAATTATTTCTATTCCTGATATTTATATTGTTGATATTAATTCTAATATGGATTTTATTATTATGGGATGTGATGGGATTTTTGATAATTTAAGTAATAATGATATTATTGAATGTGCTTGGTTTGCTATTGATAATGTTGCTAAAGAAAGAAAATATGATATTAATTTTATTACTCTTGATGTTTGTAATATGATTATTAAAAATGCAATGGATAAATTAAGTTCTGATAATTTAAGTGTTATTGTTATTGGTTTAGAAGGTTTGGAAAAATATATTACTAATAAAAAAAGTAAGGATAGTAAAGATAAGATTAATTCTATTAATAGTGATATTAAAAAGAAATAAATTATATTATATATATATATTTGATACATATTTAAAAATGAATTGTACGTTTTTATTGTTTTGGCATTTTTATTAAATATATTTTTTGAATATTTTTTATATAGATTAGGTGTTTTTTTTTATTGTTTTTAAATAAATTTTATGTTTGAAATAATATTTTATATATGAAAAACTTTTATTTTAATAAAATATAAAAAAATTTGAGGGTTGTCATAAATTATTATAATTTATATTAATAAAATAATATGAAAAAAAAAAAATCTCATAATAAACATCATAGTATTAAATTTTTAGAAAATTATGAATTTGAAAAAATTTTAATTCCCTTAACAGAAAAGTTATTATATTTAACTCAATCCCCAAAATATTTATTAATACCAGCAGATTTAAATGATTACTTACTTAAAACTACATTAAAAGAATTAAATATAAATCTAGAAACATTTTTAGAAATTGTAAAATATTGTTTATCAAAACCAAAAAGAAATGATAATGATAATGATTTAATATATTGTTATTTGTTTTTTATGAAAGAATTTGTAAATATATTAAAAAAACAAAATAATATCCATTTCACAGAATTAATAAAAGATGTATCACTTTATTTAGAATATATAAATCATAAACAAAATAGTGTTATATGTAAATATGGAGATAAAGGAAAAAAAGCATATATTTTATTAAATGGAAAAGTAGATATTTTAATAAAAAATAGAAAAAATTACAATATAACAGAAAAAGACTTTCATTTATATTTAGCAACATTAATAAAATATAATGAATTTTCTCTTTTAGTAAATGTAATAAAAGAAAATTACAGTTTTTATCCTTTTGAAATCTTAGATGATTATGAAGAAATGATTCAAAATAAAAAAATAAAAAAAACTAATCCAAGAAGAATATCAGTAAGTAGTACATCGTCTCATATAATAATATCATCTATTAAACAATATAATATTAAAAATTTAATTGATGAGATTATTCCAGATACAAAAAAAAAAGAAGATGATGAAATAAAAACAATAAAATTAAGTTATTTATTAGATTTATTTGATGAAAATTTTCCAAATTTTGATGAACATACTTTAACAAATACTTCAAGT
Organism: Isotricha prostoma; assembly: GCA_023807205.1. Classification (NCBI taxonomy): domain Eukaryota; phylum Ciliophora; class Litostomatea; order Vestibuliferida; family Isotrichidae; genus Isotricha; species Isotricha prostoma. The sequence goes on from JAJMZS010003205.1 coordinate 20,147, forward strand.
GAAGATTATATAAATAGATTAAAAGTATATAAACCAATAAATAATATTATTGAAAATGAAAATAATAGTGAAATTTATTTCAATGAAAAAATAATTAATGTTATTATTTATGAATATCTTATAATAATTACAAAAAAAACTGGATCTTTAATAGGAGAAATTGCTTTAGGTGATCGTTTATTTTTAAGAACAGCAACAATGATTTCTAAAACAAATTGTGATATGGGAATTTTAAATAAAAGATCTTATGATTTATGTATTAAAGGAATTGCTGAAAGACAAAGAAGACAAACTATTTCAATTTTAACATCTTTTCCTTTATTAAAAGGTTTAACTTATTATTCTATTAATAAAAATTATTTTAATGATTTTATTACTTGTTTTTATAAAAAAGGAGACAAATTAATTAAACAATTCGAATTTATTAATAATATTTATTTAATTAAAGAAGGTGATTTTGATATTTCAACTAAACTTACTTTTAATGAAGTTATTGATTTAATTAAATATTATATAAATAAAATAAATAATAAAGATCAAATAAAAGAAGTTATTGAATATATTAATATTAATTATTTAAAAGATATAACTGAGTTAAGATCTTATTTTGGTCCTGATAAATTTAAAAAATTTATGGAAGAAAAACATTTTATTAAATTATTTACTTTTTCTTCTTTGGAAGTTATTGGAATTGATACTTATATAAATTTAGAAAATGGAAATTCTTTTTATGATATTGAATGTTCTTCTATTCATAGTGAAATTTTATCTTTATCAAAAGAATTTTTTGAAGATTTAAAGAATGAAAATTATATAGTAAAAAAAAATAATTTTGATATTATTGAAGAAAAAAATATTAAATTTGTTAAGAGATTTATGGTAATAAGAGAAAATATTTTTAATTCTTTTTATATTTATCAAGCAAAAAAAAAAGGAATTAAATTAGAAAATGAAATTGAAAATGAAATAACTAAAGAAAAAAGAATTAAAATATATAAAAATGGGAAAAGAAATTTTTCCTTTTCTAATACTAAAAATTATTTTGAAAATAATCCAAATTTACTTAAACTTTTTAAAAAACAATCAAATAATTTCAAAAAAAAAAAATAATTCTACATTCATATAATCAAACTATGGATAATTTAAATTATCATACTAATAAAAATAATTTTACTTTTAATGAAAATTTAAGAAAATCTAAAAAAAGTAATTTTCCTTCAATTGATAAAAATTCATCAATTGATAAAAATAATAAATCACCTAAAAAATATTTAACTATAAATAAAAATGAACTAGATATTAAACTTCATAAATTAAAAAAAAATATGTTTAAAAATATATTTGAAAATTCAAATCAATATAAAAGTCTTTCAATTGATGATTCAAATTATATTCAATTTAATGATATGATATGGGAAAATATAAATTTTAATAAAAAAAATAATAAAAATTTTTTTTTATATAATCCTAATCAAACTGAAAAAAAAAAATTTAAATTAGTTAATGTATCTTCTAATGAATATAATAATGATATAGTTAAAAATGATAATGAAAAAGAAAATTCATCACCAAAAATTTATTTAAAACCTTTATCAAAAAGAAAAAAATTAAGAGGAAGATTTTATTATAATGAAATGAGACAATTACAAATAAAATTATTAAATAAAAAATTTAAATAAAAATGTTTTTAAAAATTTATTATATGATAAAAAAATGATAATTCTATAAAATTTTATCAACAAATGTATTAAAGAAATTTAAATTAAAATATTTTATGTAATTTATAAAAACATATATTATACATTTTTATTGAAATTTATTTTATTTATAATTTCTAAAAAAAATTTAATATCTTCTGAATATTGTTTTACAATTTGATTTTTTTTGTTTTTTAATTCTTTAATTTCATTTTTTAATTTAATATTTTTTTCATTTAATTGTTTATTTTGACCTAAAATGATTTGGGAATTTATTTCTTTAGAACTATCGCTTAAAGATATTATTGATATATTTTTAATGTCTTTGTTTAATTGTTCTTTTTCTAATAATTTATGCTGATAATAACTTAATATTTGTTTTATATTGATTGTTTTCAATAATTCAATATCTTGATTGAAATTATTATCATTATTTTCTTTTGGAGAAAACAAAATATCTTGTATTTGATTTATATCATTTTTTTTTAAATTAATAATATTATTATTATTTTTATTTGAATCTTGATAATTAATATTTAATTTTAAATTACTTTTATCTAACTTATGAATAAATTTTTCTCTACTTTGATTTTTATTTAAAATCTCTTTATGTAAATCATTTATTTTTTGTTCTTTATTTTTATTTTCAAATGATCGAGTAGAAATAATTTGAGTTTTAGATGGAATTGAATTATTATTGATTGATAAATTGCTATTTGTATAATTAGAGTCAATATTTTTATTATTTTCATATAATCGAATATTTTTTTGTGAAAAATTTGACATTTTTGAATTATTTAATTCTATATATTGACTTTGATAGGAAGAAGAATTTGATTTATTAGGACTTTTATTAATTAAATTATGATTTAAATCAATATTTAATTGTTCATTTGATGAATTAATTTTCATATTTTTTTGTGAAATAAATATTTCTGAATCAAAATTATATATATTATTTTCATTATTTTTATTATTTAGATTAAGATTATATTTTATATCATCATTTTGTAATTCTTTTATTTCTATTTTATTTTCTATATTATTCCATTTTAAATTATTACATATTTTAGAATTATTTTTAACAGTTAATTGATTTCTATTTAAATTCAATTCAGTATCTCCAAGAGTAAATGATGAAAAATTTCCAACAATATTATTCAAATTATTAATTCTATTATTTATATTTTTTTCTTTATTTATATTTTTATTTAAGAAATATTCAAGATTTATAATAGGATTTTTAAATTTTTCTTTTGAATCAATTCTAACATTTATTTCTTCATTAATATTATTCAATGCTTGATATAATTTTTGTTTAATGTTTGAATTTTTCACTTCATTATCATCATATTTTATAATGAAAGGTTTTCTGTTGTCTGAAGAAATATTTCTTTTTCTATTTTTTTTAAATGAAATATCCTGTTCTAAATTTTTTTTTAATGAATTTAATTTATGATTTTTTTGTCCTCCAAAAGAAGATGTTCTATTATGATTTGATGTCTTATTTCTACTTCCTAAATAAATTAAAATATATTAAATTAAACCTTCATTTATGAAATAACTATTAACTTTCATATTTAAATATAATTTAAATTAAATAATAATTTAAAAAAAACGAATTTTTAAATTGTTTAAAATGATTGATTCAGAAAATTTACCAATATTTAAAATTAAAACAAAAGAAGAAGAACAAATACATTTATCAATAAATCTTGAAAAGGGTATTATTGCACATAAAGATAAAATAATAAATCATTTATCATTTTTTCCTTCTGGTAATTTTGTAACAGTTTCAAATGATATAAATATTAAAATATGGTCATATAATTATAATTTAATACAAGAAATAAAAATAGCACATGAATCATTTATTAATCATATAAGTATTAAAGATGAAAATACATTTGCTACTTGTTCAAATGATAAAAATATTAATATTTGGAATAAAACAAATAATTTATATATAAATATAATTAAATTATCAAAAGTACATGATGATTCAATTACTAAAATAATATATTATAAAAATAATAATTTAATATCAGTATCATTAGATGGAAAAATAAAAATATGGCAACCTATAATTAATGGATATCAATGTAATACAATAATATTTTTTTCAAAATTTATTAAATCAATATTATTATTAGAAGATATTGGTATTACAATAGGTAATAATACTAAAATTTGGTCATTAAAAAATTATGAATTAATATATACAATTGAAGAAGCACAAATTTATAATAAAAATGCTATTGGTAAAATTGATAATGATAGAATTATAATTGGAGGTTATTATAAAAATATTAAAATATTATCTATTAGTGAAAAAAAAATTATTAAAGAAATTAATAATAATTTTAGATGTTTATGTATTTGTGTATTACATAATAAAAATATATTTTTAATAGGAGGAATAAGTCAAAATATTAAAATTTATAGTTGTAATGATTATGAATGTATTCAAACTTTAAAATATATTCATAATCATTCTATTTATGGAATTGAAGAAGTTAATGATGAATCAATAGTTACTTATTCCCATGATGGTATTGTTAGATTTTGGAAATTTAATTATTAATATTAAACAATATTTCAACTATATTTTAAATTAATAAAAAAATGAATAATTATTATTTATAATTAAATTCTTTAATAAATAATTAATAATTAGTTTTTTATTTTAATATAGATTTAATTTGATAAATAGTAGTATTAATTTAAAAAATTGAATTATTAAAGTAATTTTTTGAAATTAATTTTAACATTTTTATAATAATTATAAATTTATAATTATTAAATTCATTTATTATAATTTGAATATAATGCAATAAACAACATTTAAAATGATTATAAAAATTATTAATCACAAACATATAGATTAAAGTATTTATTTATAAATTTAAATAAAGAATATAAAATGAAAACCAAAAATAAAATAAACAACAATGAAAAAAGCATTGACAGTGAATTAGTAAAGAAAAATGAAAATATTAGAAATGAAACGAACAATCAACGGATTGATACCTCATTAAAACAATTAATAGAAAAAAAAAATGAACAATCTTTGAAAACTCATACAATAAATTATGATGAAATAGATGAAAAAGATTATGATGAATTTATATTTACAGATAATTCATTTTTCATTTTTTCATCAAAAAATTCTTTTAGAAAAATATGTCAAAAAATATTTTTAAATGAATTTTTTGAAGTGTTGATTTTATTTATTATAATACTGAATTCTATTATTCTAATTTTAGAAATTAATAATCATCCATATTATATAATAGATTTATTTTTTTTAGTAACATTTTTTTTAGAATTTTGTATTAAATCTATTGCATTAGGTTTAATAATTGGAAAAAATACTTATTTAAGAGATTTTTGGAATTGTTTAGATTTTTTGGTTTTAGTTTCATCTTTTTTAGATTTTATTATTGGAACAAATTTTGCTCCTTTAAGATTATTTAGATTAATTAAACTATTCACAACAATAAATTTATTTCCTCATTTTGCACGTTTTATTGAAATATTTATTGATAGTTTTTATCATTTATTTTATATATATTTTTTCTTATTCATTTCTACATTAATTTTTTCAATTATAGGATTTTCTTTTTTTAATTCAAGATTTGAATATTTATGTAGATTAAATGAAGAACCTATTAATGGAATTTTAGAAATAAATGAATTATTTAAAGATACTTTATGTGGTGGAGAGAATAAATGTAATAATAAAATTAATTTATGTTTATCATCAAAAAAATTAAAAAAAGAAAATACTTATTTAATGATTAATATTCAGGATGAAATATCAAATGAAAATTTTAATTATGGTATTACTAATTTTGATAATGTATTAAAAAGTTTTTTAATTGTATTTATAAGTATAAGTAAAAGTGGTTGGTCTGTTTTTATGAAATTAATGATTGATGGTTATAATTATTATGCTTCTATTTTATTTTTTGTTTTGTGTATTATTGTTAATAATTTTTTTTTCATGAAATTAATTATTGCTGCTGTATTTCAAAAGTTTGAAAAATATGAAAATAGAGAAAATAAATATATTTTAGTAAAAAAAATATTTTTAAAAAAGTCAACTGTATATGCAATAAAAAATTTTTCTAAAAAGAAACGTTTAGAAATATATTATAAACAATATCCTTTAATTCAGAGTAGAAAAATTTCTAATTCAAAACGATTCAAAAATTTTGTAGATTTATTTTCAAAAAAAAATTATAAATATATTTGTTTGAAAAAAATTGATAAACAAAAAAATCATCATAACACATGTTTTATAGGATATTATTGTTATTTAATATATAATCAACCTTTTGTTAAATGTATATTTATGATAATAATTTTAATTAATTTAATTATACTGACTTTAAAAATAGAAAATTATCCAAATAATATTTCAAATATTTTTAAATATATAAATTTAGGAATAGTATATATTTTTTTGATAGAACAATTATTATTTTTAATAGGTGAAGGAATAAATTTTTTTAAAAATATAATGAATATATTTGATTTTATAATAGTAATTGGTTCAATAATTGAATTAAATTTAAAAATAACAAATAATTATGAAAGTAAATCATCAATTATTAGTACTTTAAGAATTTTTCAATTTTTCAGATATCTTGAAATATTTGATATTTTGAAGAAATTCCAAATTATTTTAACTTCAATGGCATATACTGCTATTAGAATATTAGATTTTATATTTTTCTTTTTTTTAGTTATATTTATTTTTAGTTTATTAGGTTGTTTTTTATTCAAAAATACAATGAAAATTGATTCTAATGGTAATTTTTCTGCAGATAATGAAAGTTATCCATTTAATTTTGATGATTTATCTAATGCTTTTTTATCAACTTTTATGATAATTCTTGGTGAAGGTTGGGAAAAAATATTTTATCAATGTTATAAAAGTCCTAATAATAATGTATTAAAAGTTCTTTTTTATTTCTTTTTTTTAGTAATTTTTGGTCAATTTTCAATGATGAATTCATTTGCTGCTTATTTAATAGGTTCATTTTCATATTCATATAATTCATTAATTAAAAATGAATATGTAAAAAATAATTTATTGTATTTATTTCTTGGAATTACAAGAATTTATCAATTTGATAAAACATTCTCAAAAAGCAAAAAAAATCAAAGTATAAATGAAGTATTTAGACAATTTATTATTTTTTCAAATAGAAAAAGAATAACTACTCCAGGTCATTTAGTTTTAATTGGAAAATCAAAAATTGATTTTATTAAACGTCAATTTAAAGTTTATGAAGATTATTTATCTATTCATAATAAGAAGAATTTAGTTAATAAAAAAGAAATTAATTTAAAAGATTTGTATGAAAATGGTAAATATTATGATAAACAATTAAAAGATTTTAAATTTTATGAATTTGAAATTGATTATAATAAAATATATAATACTATAAAAAAAAAAAACTTAATCATAACGAATAATCAAGATTTAGTTGAGATGAAAATTAATAATTTATTTTCAAATCCATCAAATTTAAATCAAATTATATATGATAATAATTTAAAGAAAAAAATTAAAAAAAAAAACAAAAGTAAAGAAATAAAAAAAATAATTGAAAAGTCAACTTGTGAAAAAATAATTGATTATTGTAAAGAAAGTTCTTTATTTATTTTCCACAGAGAAAGTAATTTTAGAAAAAACATAAAAACAATGATTCGTTCAAAGGAATTTAATTATATAATATATTTATTAATAGTAATAAATATTATAATAATATGTATTGATAATGAATGGATAATTGAAAATTCAAGGCAAGAATATTTTATTAAAGGAGTTAGTATGTTTTTAAATTGTGTTTTTTTTATTGAAGGAATATTAAGAATTATAAGTGATGGATTAATTATAAATCCAAAATTAGATTCAAAAATGAATTTAAAAAGTAATGGAACTTTTGAAGAAATAATGAATGAAATTGATTATAGTAACACAGTTAATGTAAATTTTGATCAACTAAATGATCAAGAAAAAAAAGAAGTAATAAAAAAAGGATTTATTGAAATTAAAAATCGAAAAGCATATTTAAGAAAATTAAAATATCAAATAGATTTTTTATGCATTTTAATAGGAATAATAGATTTAACTGGAATAATGAATAGCAATAAATATTTAAGAATATTAAAATCATTAAGAACACTTAAAGTAATTAGATTACTAACAAAAAGTAAAAGAATATTATTAATGACAAAAACAGTATTTGAATGTATTCCAGCAATAGGAATTCTTATAACAATTATTTTAATTAACTTATATATTTATTCTATTTTTTCAATGAATTTATTTAAAGATAAATTCACCTATTATTGTCAAGAATTTCCATTTATTAAAGATAAAGAAACTTGTAATAATCAAGGAGGAAATTGGATTTATAATTATGAAAATTTTCATAATTTTTTATTTTCTTTAAAAACAAATTTTATTATTTTATATGGTCATGATTGGTCTAATTTAATGCATTTCTATTGGGAAATATCAAAAAATGCTTTAACTTATCTTTTTTTTATTTCTTTAATAATTATTGGAAATATTTATATTTTAAATATTTCAATTTCTTTTTTATTTCAAAAATATAGAGAATTAAAAAATAATACTTATGATTATTTTGATTTAACAAAAGAAGAAATTGAATGGTTAAACCTTCAAAAATATATTATGAAATTTAAACCATATCAAAAAGATAAGGAAAATAAAAAAAAGTGGAGGATTAAATTAGGAACAATTATCGAATCAAATTATTTTAATTATTTTATATTTATTATTATTATTTTATCCACCATAATTATAATTATTCAATATAGTGGAGAAAATAAAACATATAAATATATACTTGATGGATTCAGTCTTTTTTTTACTTTATTATTTAATTTTGAAATGATAATAAAAATGTTATTTTATGGTTGTTCATTTTTTAGAAAATTCTGGAATATATATGATTTAGTTATTGTAATAATTTGTGATATTATAATGGTTGTAAAAATTTTTACTTATAATAACATTATTAATGTAGATTTATTAACAACCTTCCCAATAATTTTTAGATTTTTGAGAATATTTAAAACTTTTAGAATAATTTCCATTTCTGAAATATTAAGACAATTAATGGATTCAATTTATCAAATTTTATCAAACATAGCATATTTTTCAATAATAATAATTTCTATTATAATAATATATGGAAATATAGGAATGAATATTTTTGGAACAGTCCCATATAAAGATAAAATAACAAATTCAAATAATTTTAGAGGATTTATACCAAGTATTTTAGTATTATTTAGAGTATCAACAGGAGAAGATTGGTATCAAATAATGAATGAATTAGCTTATCATGATTGTAAAGATCCTAATAGTGATAATTATAAAAAAGATTATTATTGTATTAATTATAATATAAAATGTTTTGATAAATTTTATATTGATAGAGATAAAAAAAATGAAATGGAAGAATTAATTAGTTCATCAGATTCTTATAATACATATAATATAGAATATGATAGTGATATTTATCAATTTACATGTGGTAGTAATTTTAGTTATTTTTATTTTATTTCATATGTTTTAATTTGTCCTATTTTATTAATGAATTTATTAGTTATGCAAATTATTGAAGGATACATTAATTCAGTTTCACATCATGATTTACAAATGAATGAAAAATATATTAATAATTTTATTGAATTATGGGGAGAATATGATCCTTATGGAAATTTAAAAATATTACCTCATGAATTTGTTTTAATTTTTAAACAATTAACTCCTCCTTTTGGTTTATTATATGATAGAAAATTATATTCTAATCCACTTAAATATGAAAGATTTAGAAATCAATATAATATTTTTAATAGAGTCTTATCTAATGATTATGTTAAAGATAATACTGATATTAATTTTAATGAAAAAGGTTTCTTTAGATCTAATTCAAAATTACCTTATGGATATCAATTTACAAATTTTTATATTAGTAAAAATAAAAAATTTTATACTAATGATTTAGAAGTTTCAAGAATTTTAGAATATTTAAATTTAACAGCCTTTCCTGATAAATCAAATATTTTTTTTAATAAACAATCATATACATTTTCAAATTCAATTATAGCAGAAGAAGAAGAAAAATTAATTAAAAAAAAAGAAATAAATTATATTCATTATGTTGATGCATGTTTAGCAATTACAAAATATGCAATTTCAAAATCTCAAAATGTAGATATTAGTACTTTAAGAGACAAAAAAGTAAATTCATATACAATGAATTATTGGTATGAGTATTATGATTCTAGTGATATTAATAAAATATTCTATTCTAAAAATTTTTATGAACAAGAAAATAAAATATCAAAAATAATAGCAAATAATAGTTTAATAAGAATAAAGCATATAATTAAAAAAAAAATACAAGAAAATCCAACTATTACTGAGTCAATTTGGGTAAGAAATAAATTAATCAAAAGATTTGAACCTTTTATTGCTCCGTATATAGATAATTTAATTCGCCATAAAAAAAAAAATAATTATAAAGTCATTTATTATAGAAGTACTATAAGAGGAACCTTATTTTTAATATCATATAAGGCATTAATTCGAAAGTAATCTTTATTATAGGTTTTATTTTTTTTTTAAAATAATATTCTAAAATAAAAATTTAATATTTTAAATAATTATCAAGGAAAAAAAATAAATAATATATATAATTATTTATAATTAATTATTAATAATATTTCGAAATTTTTATTTATTAATATAAAAGATATCAATCAAAATTAATGATAATATTATTAATTATGAAATATCTTCCAATATAATTAAATCAATAATATTTGTATATTATTTATTTTCTATTTATTTTAAATAATATTTTATAAATGTAAATAATAATTAAAAAGTGATAATAAAAAAAAAGGAAATGTAATTCTTAAAAAAATTTAAATATTATAATCATTTAACTTTTAAATAATATTTAAATAATATTAATTAATTTTATATAAATGGGATGTGATTGTGTAAATTTTTCATCACAAAAAGATGAATTAATTTTGAGTAAACTTATTGGGTCTTATGCAATAAATGAATATGAAAAAAATAGTAAAAATCCAAGTAGAATGGATATATTAAAAAAATCAAAACTTGAAATGGGAAAAGATGTAAATCTTTCAATTGATAATTTTAAAGAATATATTGGTGAAAAAATATTACAAGAAGAATCAAAAAGAGGTGAATTAATTATTCCAAATGAAATAATTGATTTATTAAATAAAAATTTAGAATTTAAATCTCCAAAATTTATAGATAAAAATACTATATATTATGGTCAATGGGATAATAATATAATTTCAGGTAAAGGAGAATTATATAATCTTCATTTAAATAAATATATAAAAGGTATTTGGCAAAATGATAATTTATATTATGGTAGAATTTATTTAAATGAAGGAATATATGAAGGATATATAAATGAAAATGAATTTAATGGTAAAGGAAAAATGGAATATAAAAATAATATAATATATGAAGGTAATTGGTTTAAAGGATTAAAAGAAGGAAAAGGTACTTTAATTTATCCAGATGGATGTAAATATATTGGTAATTTTAAAAATGATAAAAAATCAGGTGAAGGTGAATTTTTTTGGGATAATGAAGATAAATATGAAGGTAATTTTAATAATGATATTTTTGAGGGAGAAGGTTATTTAAAAATTAAAAATGGTAGTGAATATAAAGGCAATTTTCATAATGGATATATTCATGGTAAAGGACAATTTATTTGGAAAAATGGAGATAAATATGAAGGAGATTATTATTATGGTAAAAAAAAAGGTAAAGGAATTTATATTTTTAATAATGGGAATAAATTTAATGGAGAATGGGAAGATAATAAACCTAATAATAGAGGAAATTTTGAATTTAATAATTTTATTTATAAAACATATTGGAATTGTGGAAAAATTATTGAATATTCTATTATTAATAAAAATGATGATAATAATAATAATGAAAATATTAATTTTAATTCTTTAAATTGGATGATTGAAGATATTGATATTAAACAATTAAAACATTTAAATATTCAAATAATGAATGATAATAATTCTAATATTGAATATTACCAAAATGAAAATACTAATTCAAATTAAGTAAAATTTTTAATTTAATTTTTTAATAAGAATTAAAGAATAAAATTATAATATTCCTATAATAAATTAATCAACATTTTTAAATTATTTGATTGAAGGAGTATCAATCTATATATTAATTTTTTTTAATTTGTAGAATTTGTATTTATTAGATTATTTATTATCAAATTTAATTTATATTGGTTATCATATGAATTTATATATTTTATTTTTTATTACATATAATTAAATTTTTAATTATTAAATATATTTTTAATCAAATTTAATATAATAAAAATAATAAATAAATTAAACCTTCATTTATGAAATAACTATTAACTTTCATATTTAAATATAATTTAAATTAAATAATAATTTAAAAAAAACGAATTTTTAAATTGTTTAAAATGATTGATTCAGAAAATTTACCAATATTTAAAATTAAAACAAAAGAAGAAGAACAAATACA
>JAJMZS010003206.1:0-32405 GCA_023807205.1 Isotricha prostoma
TAATTATGAAATAATATTATATTTAAAATATCAATATTAATAAAAAATAAAATATGTATTATCTTATTTTTTTCAAAAAAATGAGATATTGAGAATTTGTTTTTTTTTTATATTTATATATTTATAATAAATATTCTATTTTATTTTTTCATTATTTATCAATGTATAATTATTAAATTATTAATATCATCAATTTTTTTTTAGAATTTAATATATTTGAATATATTTATTTACCCAGTATATTTATTTATTATATAAATACTTTTTTCCACAATTTATTAGAGTTTTAATAGATAAAATTTTAAATAAAAAATTTGTGACACATATTCTTTTTATTAATAAAATAATAATGAAACCAAAATTGCATTTTTAAAATTACTTCATCAAATTTAAATTTTAAATATACACTTAATGTATACACAATAAATCTAACATAATATCCAATTTTTATATAATTTTCAAATAAAATATTATCTAATAAAATTATAATATAATTACATATATATAAAGAATGTAATTTAATGAAACAAAAATTTTTAATTTTTCAAAACAATTTTGGAAATAATATTAAAAGATTTTTTAATAAATAATAAGTTTTGAATAAAATTAAATTTCTGATAAATTATAAAAAACAAATATTTTACATTATTTATAAATTCTTAAATTGATTTATTTATTCTCTTATTGAATAAAAATCAAAAATATAAATTCTATGAAAATATAATTATATAAAATAATTGAATTTTCATAATAGTTTTTTTTGAATTTAAATATAAATATACATATTTTCAATAAATATTATCAAAGTGAATATATAAATATTGATCAAAGTATTGTTTATTTTTAAATAAAAGCTCGCATTTTTAATTAATTAATTTCTTTTTTTCCATATTAGAATCAATACTTTTTAAAACTAAATAAAAATCATTTTTTTATTTATCAATTGTATATAACTAATAATTTTATTTAAGAAAGAATTAAAACATTGTAAAAAATTCAAATAATCATATAAAAAATGATACCCTCAAAATATGAAATTATATCGAACTTTTTATTCCCAAAATTTACCCATCCAAAAGAAAGCAGATTTCTTAATTTTTTTTATTTTATCAACAAAAAAAAAAAAAATAACAATTTTAACAATTTTACAATATTTTACGAAAAAATTGAGAATGGTGATGATAAACGAACTACAGTTATTATTAAAAATATTCCACATTATATTACTAAAGAAAATTTTTGTAATATATTAGAAGGTATAGGTAATATAAATTATTTATATCTTCCTTATAATAAAATTACAAATGAAAATTTAGGATTTGCCTTCATAAATGTAGTTAATTATAAAAATATTATTAATTTATGTAATAGATTATTGAAATATAAATTCGATAAAATTGAAGATGGAAAACCTATTCAAATTAATTATTATAGGGTACAAGGAAGAACTAATTTAAGTAAAATGCTCTCAAAAAATAAATAAAAATTATTATATTTTCATGTGGAATTGATGTAAATATAAAAAATTTAAAATTATTCATTCTAAAATGAAATATCTTGTAAATAATTTAATTTGCTAACATTTCATGCTATATATTAATTATAGAAAAACACTCAAATATTATATAAATATAATTGAAGAATGAGTTTATTATAAAAAATATTATAATTATTAAATTAAATTAAATTACTTATTAAAATTCGAAATCATTCCAGAATTATTATTATAATTAAAATTTAAAGGATTATTATCACTTATTTTATTTTTAAAATCCATTCCATAAACTTGTCTTTTGGTAGAATAATTTTGAGTATCAAAACTAGCATATTGTTTAATTGGTTTCATTGTATTAATTTCAAAATGAAGTGAATTTAACGCATTAATCATAGTATCAAATGAAGATTTATCAATATCAATTCTTAAATTTGAAAGTGTTTCTAAATTAGGCATATTATTTAATTCAACTACTTCACTTTGATTTAATATTTTATTTTTATTTTCACAATAAAAATTAATTAATTTTAATTCATCTTTTCTTAATAAATGAGCATTAATTGTATCAATCAATTTATTAAGAGAAATAATTTTAGAACGAATAATATGATTATAAGTATTTAATTCTTGAATATTTTCCATAAGAGAATTTTCAGCTTTAACTAAAATTTCTTTTTCTTTTTGATTTAATTTAATTCTTATTTGTTCAAAAGCACTTTTAATATCATTTTTACATTTTTCAGTCAAATTAGTAATTTCTCCTTTTTTCTTTTCAATTAAATTATCTAACATTTTAAGTTCTTTAATCTTATCATCAACATGACTACATAATTCTTCAGATTTACCATAAACTAAAGGATAAGCTTTTTTAATATTCATAACTTCATGATTTTTATGAATACCATGAACAACACATTCAGCACAAACACATTTTGATAAACAATCTAAACACAAATAAGTTAAAGGTTCACCATGTTCATTACATATATTATCATTATAATTAAAATTATTATTATTATTATTTGTATTTGATTGATTAAAATAAGTTAGATTTACTATTCCATTTGAATTATTATTAAAATCAATATTATTATTATTGTCATTTAAATTTGATGAATAATTCATATAATTGTTATTTTCGTTTGAATTATTTACTGCCATTGATAATATTTCTTTTGATGTTTCGTTATCAATTTCTGTTTCACTTCCACATAAATCACATATTACTAATTGAGTTTTATTTATTCCTTTTGATTCTTGTCTTGAAAGGTTTTCTGCTGCACAGGGAATACATAAATTATGCTCACATGAAAGTAATAGTGTTTCTTCTGTTTTATTATGACATTTTGAACAATAAATCTCTTCTGACATTTTTTAATTTATTTTTTTAATATGAAATTTTAAATGAAATTTAAAAAAAATAAAATATATTTTTTAAATAAAATCATATTCATACCAATTATAAATGTTTCAATTATTTGATTAATATCATTCATTACTTATTTAATAAAAATATTATTTATGATTTTTAGTTATAATATTAAACATATATATAAATGATTACAAAATGAATTTAAAAGATATAGCTATATTTAATATAAATAATAATAGCCTTTACTATTAACAAAAATAAAGTTCATAAATTATAAATATATATATATATATTTAACCATGACATAATTTTAT
The DNA here is from genome assembly GCA_023807205.1 of Isotricha prostoma. Lineage (NCBI taxonomy): Eukaryota > Ciliophora > Litostomatea > Vestibuliferida > Isotrichidae > Isotricha > Isotricha prostoma. The sequence goes on from JAJMZS010003206.1 coordinate 3,182, forward strand.
AAAAATGAAATAATGATGAAAATAATATTTATAATATTCTATGTTTATCATTATCCACATTTAAAAATTTTTATATTTTTTACATTTTATAAAGAGAAAAGAGCTTTAATATTATATTTGTTATTATTATTTTCTTTTTGATTATTATTTTTAACGATTGAATTAAGTAAAATATTTTCAATATTTCTTAAAATATAAATATTAATTCCTAAAATGTTAAAACATTCAACAAAACAAAGATATGCAATTTGACTTTGTTGCATAGTGATTACCATATCATTTAATAAATATTTTTTTAATAACATTTCAAATACTTTTTGAAAATTTTGAATTAAAAATTGATTTTCATTACAATAAATACTAAAAATTTTTAAATATACTTTTGAAAAATCAATTGCTGTTGAATATAAAGTTTTAAATTTGAGAGTTTTTAAAATTTCAAATTCCATTTTTGTTAAATCTGTTTTTTTATAAATTTCACAATTGGGAGAATTTAAAATTTTTTCTGTGAAAAATGATGTATAATTACAATTTATTTCTTCTAATTTTGTACCTAAAGATAAAGAAGCAATTGCAATTAAATTTAATTTTTCTTGTGTTAAAGTACAATTATTTAACTTAGATAAATATTGTTCAAATATAATAACACTTCTATAAAGAGTTTGAATTGAAAAATTTAAATTATCACAAAGAAAAATAAACCAATTAATAATTACAGGTCTTACCTCTGATAATGAAATTGGATAAATAATTGGTTCAATAATACTTGGTTCATTTTCTTTATAAAGAATAAAATCTTTTTTAAATTCGTTGATCAAATTATTTTGATAAGAAATTTTATCCATTAAAATAATAATAAAAAAATATCAAATATATTAAAAAAAAAAAAAAAAATTTAAAATAAAATAAAATATAAAAGATAAAAATTCTTATTAAAAACTCTTTAAAAAAAAAATAAATAAAATTTATTTCGCATATTTTTCAGTCCATTCTTTAGCATTTTTAGTATATAAATCTCTATGTTCAACATATTCAGCAGCAATTTCAGGAACTAAAGGATCACCTGGATTAGGATTAACCATTAAATTTAAAATTCCTTTAATAACTTCATTAATATTTAATTTAGGAGACCATTGATCTTTTAAAATATCTAAACAAATACTACCATTTGCATTAACATTTGGATGATATACTTTAGTTGTAAAAACACATTTTGGTGGTTTAAATGGATAATCTTTTGGAAATTCAACATCTAAATGAAAAATACCTCCTTCAAATGGTGAGTCTGATGGACCCATTAAATCAAATTGCCATTTAAATAAGTCATTTTCATTTACTGGACCTCCTTCACAGTTTTCTGGAGGGTTATTGTTAAATTCTTGAAATTCTTTTTGAAGTCTTTTTTGTGCCATTTTTGTTTTTTTTTTTTTTGTTTTTTTTTTTGATTTATATGGACTTTATAACTTTTTAATTTATGTATTTTTTTAACTATTTTTTTATTGATTGTTATTTTTAAAATGGTTTTATTTATTTTTTTTTTTTTGAAATATTTAATAATATTATTTTTTTTTTAAATATATATTTTAATTTATATTCTTATATTATGAAAATAAAAATGGGATTATCATTGATAATAAAATAATTAACATGATAAAACAATATAGAAATAATATAATAATCATTAAAATAGAAAAAAACAAATTTCCTTCACAATTTGTATTATTAAAAAACAAACCTAAATAAAAAAATTCATATTTAAAAGAATCAGTTAAATATAAAATACCAGAAATAATATTAGAAATAACACTCAAAATTATAAATAATATAAACAAATAAAAATATTTTTTATTAATATCATTAATACAAATATTAAGCCAAAAACAATGATGATCCCAATCATCAATACATTTATCACAAGCACAACAATGTTGAGTATTTTTTTTCATGTCTCTTTTACATCTTATACATATTAATGAATTTTTATGATATTTTTCAAATAAAGATTCATTTAAATTCTCATTTGTATCATTTATACTTAATGAAGATTCATCTTTAGGATATAATCCATTTGATATTGAATCATTTTCTAAATCATCTAATATTTTTGGATTAATTTTTTCTATTTCTTCATAATTAATTTTATTATTTTTTCCTTTTAAATAATGAAATAAAAATACAATTATTAATGTTATAGTTTCAAAAATAATATTGGATAAAATAAAAATATTTTCAATAAAAAAAGATTTATTATTCAAACAAATAATAATATAATTTGAAACTTGATATCTAACTTTACAAAAAATCTGAATTACAATAACCGAAATTAAACAAATAAATAATAAAATATCTTTTCTTTGATTTTTCAAACTTTGATAATTAATTTTACACAAGCAAAAAATTTCAAATAAACTTTTATTTCTAATACTTTCTTTAATATTATCATCATTAATATAATCAAAAGGAATTCTTCCTTTATTATCTTTAATATTTTTAAAAGCACCATTTAAAATTAATTTAATTGCAATTTGTTTATTTGCAGAATAAAAAATCGGAGTCCTTCCTTCATTATCTTTAATATTTAAATCACATCCTAAATCAATTAAAGCATTAACAATATCATAATTTCCTTTATAACAAGCTAAATGTAAAGGAGTACTTCCAACTAAATTCTTTTCATTTAAATATTTAATTTTATTATTATATAATTCAAAAAAATATAATATTGATAATACGTGATTTGTGTCTGCTGCTAAATGAAATATATTTGTTTTATTTGGTTTTATTAAATTTTTTAATATGTAATTATTATTTTTTATGTATTTTGTTAATTCGATAAAAAGATTATATTCACCATATTCACTTGATATTTCTAATATGTTTTTTCCACTTATATCTTCATTTAAAAATGTTGAATTAAATTCATTTTTTGATAATAGTTTTGAAAATATTGATAATATTATATTTAGGGATTGTACTTCATTTTCATTTAAAAATATTTGAGGAATATTACTTTTTTCTCCATCTATTATTTCGTTTGGATTTTTTATGTTATTTTCATTAAAATATGATATTATTAAATTTTCTATTTTTTCTTTTGGGTTTTTTTTATTTTGTTTTATTATTTGTTTTATTTCTTTTATTATTTTGATATTTCTTTCTAAAATTATATTTTTTGATTTTTGATTTATTTCTTCTTTATTATTTTCTATTTCATTCATTTTTTTATTTTTTTATAAATAAAATGAATTTTCCTAAAGGATTAAAATTTAAAGAAAGTAATATTATGACAAATTTATATTAGCACAATTACATGAATTAGTAGCAAAAATAAGGGAAAAATATAAAATAAAAGATTATAAAGAACTTAGAAATTATTTAAAATTATTAAGAGAAGACAAAGAATTTAATTTTGAAAATTTATATGATGACGAAAAAAAAGATTTAGAAAAAATCCAATATGAAACATTAATATATTACGATATGTATGTAGAAGCATTAGAATATTCAGGAATGTATGATAAAAACAATAATCAATATTTAAAAAGTAATAAACAGAATTACTTTAATTATTTCGAAGAACTAAAAGCAAGAGAAGAAGATATATAAAAATAATACAAAAATAAAATAAAAATATAATAAAATTTTAATATTAAAATATAAAAAAAATATTAATATATAAAAAGCAATTTTACAATACTTTTTTTTTCTCAAATTAAAAATAAAATTTTTTAATTATAAAAGAGAAAAAAAAAATGTCACTTACACCAATATTATATCCACAAGATCCACCAAATGAATTAAATGAATTTGAATTATCAAAAACACCATCAATGATATATAGTCCAGTAATTCATCCAGAAGATTCTTTTGGAATTCCAAGTCCTTTAAATTTATCAGAAAGAAATACTATTTCGTTAAGTGATAAAAATGGAATTGATTATCCTTTAAGTGATGATGAAGTTTCAAAACCAAAAAAAATAAATTTTAAATATGTTGAATCAATGCATAGAAAATTATCAAATGAAAATTTAAAAAGTAATTATAATAAAGAAAAAGAAGAACAATACTTTCATAATGGAAAAAAATATGATAAAGATTATTCTGATGATGATGAATTTGTTTTAGAAGCAAATGAGTTAGATTCTGATAATGAAGAAGAAAAAATTTGCCCTCAAAATGATGCTGATAATGAAGAAGATGATGAAGAAAATTTAGGAATTTTAAGAATTTTAAAACATCAAAAAGAAAAAATATAAAATTTAATAATTTTATAATTTGAAAATATATCTATTTTAATTGAATGCTTTTTTTTAAAATATTATCAAATTGAATAATTATTATACATATATATTAATATATGGTAAATTTCCATTTTATTTGGTTATACAAAATATTATATGATATAAATTTTCAGTTTTATAATAAATTATTTTAGTTTATTGATAACATAAATACAAATCTTCTAATTTAATATAAAATTAAAAAAAAAATATAAAAAAATTAAATTGATCTTTTTCTATATTTAATAGAAAATCTAAAAAAATTATAAAAAAAAATGCAACCTAAACCAAATACAGACGCAAATACACAAAATCAAGATAATTCACAAATACCAAATCCAGAACCTCCAAAAAAAGAAATAACTAAAAATGAATTAAAAGCAATGATATTAGTATGTCAAACGAAATTAAGTTTATTTAGAAATAAAAAAGTTGCTTTAATAAAAACCAAAAAAGAAGAAATAAAAAAGTTTTTAAAACAAAATAATTTAGAAGTAGCAAAAATAAAAATGGATACAATAATAAGAGAAGAAGATTATATAACAGTATATGATATATTAGGTTCATTATGTGAAATATTAAAAGAAAAAGTAACTTATATACTTAATATGAATGATTGTCCTACTGATTTAAAACCACATATTGAAACTTTAATTTATGCTTCTTTTAGATTAGAAATTGAAGATTTACATAAATTTACTGATTTATTAAGTGAAAAATATGGTAAAAAATTTGTAGAAGATGCAAAAAATAATGTTTCTAAATTAGTTAATGTTAATGTTGTTAATAAATTAGAAGTTAAAAATAATATTAATGAAACTTTTATTTTAATAAGATTGAAATTATTAGTTAAAGAATTTAATATTGATTTTCAATTTAGTGATGATATTTATATTCCACCTGATCCTATGCAACCAATGCCTGGAATGCCTGTTAATGATTTTGGAGTTCAACCTGTTATTAATCCTTATGATACTGGGTTTTTAAATAATAATAACAATAATAATAATAATACTAATAATAGTAATAATAATGATGGATTTTTCCCTAATCCTTATTGAATTATATTAATATTTTTTTATTTTACAAAAATATTTATTTTTTTCTTTTTTTTCTTTATTAAAAATTTAATAATTTTTTTTAATGTCAGATGATGAAAATAGTTTTAATGGAATGAATAGTTTAAAAGGTTTATATGAAACAAAAATTGTTCCTTTAAATTATTCTTCTATAGAAGGATGTTATAATTTAGTAAATACAGGTCAATTAGATAATATTCATTCTATAAAACTTTTTCCAAATAATGGTTATGCTAAAATTAATTATTTATCAAAAAAAACCAATAGAACAGAAGAAACAATAATTGATAATGAAAATCAAAATATTATTAAATCTAACAATGAATTTTATAATGAAATATTGTGTGATCAAAAATTATTTTATAATAATGAAAAAATAAAAAATTTATTTATTTATGATAATTATAAAAAATTATTAAATAAAATAACATCAAAAAATTTATTTAATAAAATAGAAAGTCCATATGGAAGTCTAATAGAAGAAATTGAACTATTTTATAAAGATTATAATTTCCTTGAAAATATAAATAAAATACAAATATCTCCTAATTTAAAAAATGAAAATATTTATATCCAACCTAATTCTATTTTTCAAAAAGTTTTTAAATCAATTGAAGAAAAAAAAATAAATAATAATAATATTATATTTATTGGTGAAAGTGGAATGGGAAAAAGTTATTCTATTTATTTAACAATATTTTTACTTAGGATAAATCCTTTTAATTTTATTATTTCAATATTAGATTATGAAAAATTTATTTTAAATCCAGGTGAATATTTACTAAATGAAATTATTTTTTATATTTCAAATTTATATTTTAATCAACCTAATACCAAACAGATTGAAAATATCTTACAGACATTAATATCTTTAAACAAGGAAGAAAAAACTTATGAAAAAATATTGTCTATTTTTTCTAATATATTTAACCAATTATTTCATGATATGAATTTAGATATTAATATTTATTTTATTATTGATTCATATGAAAATATTATTGATAAAAAAGAAATAAATTCTTTAACTAAAACCATAGAAAAATTAAAACAAAATGCAAATGGAATTTTAAATAAGAATTTTGATTCTCATTATAAAATAATTAAAATAATTTCATCAGAAACAATAGTATCAAATAATTTAATTATAGAAACAATTGAAGAAATGAAAGAAAATAATAAATTTAATAATCAAATCTTTATGTATGGAATTATTTTTTTAAAAACCTCAATTTTAAATAATAATGAAATTTCATATTATATAAAAAGTAAATATAAAAAAAGTTTTATTCTAAATATTGATAATAATTATTCAACAATTGATTTTTGTATAAATAGTAATTTTGATACAAATAATATTAAAACTTTTGAAATAATAGTAGATAATTATGAGATTGAATTTTTCAATAAAAAATGTAAAATTTTAATGAAAGAAGATCAAAAAGAATATTTTAATTTAATTTTAAATATTTTTGCTTATAAAACTATAAAACAATTTCAAGGTATTCCATCATATTCATATTTTAATAGTAAATTTAAGAGATATTATTATTTTTTTCTTATCCCAACTTATGATAATAATAATATTAAATTTGAATTTAAAAACAAAATTATTGAAAGTTTTATTCATAACTTCAAATTTGAAAATTATTATAAATTTGTTGATTTGTCTTTGTTTGATTTAGATTATTTTACCAAATTATATAATTCAACTGATTTTCCTGTTTTAAAGGGAATTTTACTTGAAGAAATTTTATATTTAATGTTTAAAAAAAATGGAGAGGATAAAACAATCAATTTAAATATAAATTATTTTGCTAAAGATGAAAATGATATAAATTATAAAAAAGAATTAAAATTAAATATTCCCAAAGTTGAAAAATCTCAAACAAAAGAAAATGATATTTTTGAAAGAGAAAATTTATTTTCAAGTGATGTTGACTTAAATAGAGACGGTTTTTATTTTTTTTCACATAAATTTCCTATTATTGATGCAGTAATTATAAATTATCCAAACTTATATTTTATTCAAATTAAAAAAACGTTAAAATATGATAATATATATCAAATAAATAAAGATTTTCATTTATTTTATTTAATGATGGAAAATTATTTAGTATATAAGGAATTATTGAAAAATAATGATGTAATATATAGAAATAATAATCAAATTAATACAAAATTAAATTTTTGGTTAAAAATTGTCAATTATATGAAAAAAAATTCTAAATTAAAAATTCATTATATGTTTTTATATAAGGATGAAGAATTTTCTAGAAGATTCGACAGAGATTATAATGAAATTACTATATTAGATGAATTTAATCAAAATAAAGAAAAAATTGAAGTTAAAAAAATTAATTCTTGGAGTATTAATGATAATATTAAAGAAAAATATAAATATTCTTTTGAAGAGAAAAAATTAGATATATATTGTAATAGAGTAAAAAAAAATATTATTTTATGTAAAATGGAAGAATTTATAAGGGAAATAAGTAATGAAGAATTAAAATATTATTTTTCAGAATTATATGATTAAATAAATCCTTTTTAAGTATTATTTTTTTTAATTTAATATTTGTTAATAGATAATTAATTTTTTTAAAAACACTATAATCATAATTTAAAAAAATGAATAAATTAGAAAAATTATCAAAAATAAATCAAGAAATGGATCATGAATATTATGAAAAGAAAATAAAAGAATTAAGTGAGACAGAAAATATCAGTTTTTTAAAAACATTAGTAAAATTTAAAAAGCAAGAAAATGATAATTTATTTAAGAATAATAAAAAAAATTATTTAAAAACAGAAAAAAATAATGTAAAAGAAAGTTATAATTATATATCTAAACAAAATCCAATTTTCAAAACAATTCAATCAAATCATCAATTAATTGATAATTTGAATAATGGATTAATTTCAAAACAAAATAATTTTAATGATTATTCAATATCATCAATTGATTTTTTAGAAGAACCATTTTCAAATTCTCAATTTAAAGAATTTCAAAATTTTGAATTACAATCATCAAATAGAGGGATAAATTATCAAGAAATATTTAAAAAAAATAAAGAAATGAATTTACATAAAAAGAAAAAGAAAAAAATAGAACAATTTAATACGAAAGATACAATATCTAAAATTGATGCAATTATAAATGAAACAAAAAAAGATGAACAAAAATTATTAATTAGACCATTTTCACAAAATACTTTAAATTCTAAATTTGGTATATTTGATTATTTATTACCTGTTAAATCAAATGATGATTTAAAAGAAATAAAACAAAAAACTGATAATATGAATAAATTTAAAGAAAAAAGAAAAGAAATTATTGAAAGAAGGAAAAAAAAAACTTATTTAGATGAAGCAAAAGCAAAAAATCATTCACATATTTCAAGTGTTGATTTGAAATTGTCAAAAAATATAAAAAATATAATTCATACAACTCCTTATGAAAATAACAATTATTTTAAACCAAATACTTCTTTAACAAAATATCCTTTTAGACAAAAATATAATAATATTAATAATTCAAAAAATTCTTTATTAAATAGAACTGAGAATGAAAAAGATATTTTACAAAATACAAAAAAAAATATTAAAAGAATTGAAATAGTAAAAAGAGTTATAACTGAAAATAGTAAATCATTATCTGATAAAAAACCAATCAAGGAAAAATTTAATAGAGGTAATAAAATAAAAAGTATTACATTAAAAGTAATATCACCATTAAATTTAAAAACTCTAAAATCATAATAAAATCAGTTAATTAATTATAAATAAAAATTAGATATATATATAAAATAAAATTGTATTTAATAATTTTTTTTATAATAAAAGAAATTATGAGTTCAGAAGAAAAGAAAATAAAAAAAAAAGATAAAAAGTTATATAGTTCACCTCAAAATAAAATGATAAGAAGTTATGAAAAACTTCAAAGTGAATTTTTATTTTATATTGAAAATAATAATAAACCAAAATCATTTAGAAATGAAAATTTAAAAAAGTTAAGTCCAAAATATTATGAAATTTTTCAACATAAATTTATTGAAAAAAGTAATCATAATTCAAATTTTTCTCCTACTTTAGATTTAAAGAATTTATCTACTAAGATTAATTCACAATTTAAAAAGCCATTAAAAAATACAAAAAATAATTTAGAGAAGAATTATAATTCAAATATTAATTTTTCAAAAAATCAAAATCATAATATTAATACTTCAAAAAAATTACCAAAAAAAGCTTTAGAAGGGATTAAAATTCTTCAACATTTAATTAAATTTAATTTACAATTCCTAAAAAATAAAAAGAAAAATACAAAAGAAAAATCAAATAAAAAAGAAAAAAATAATTTAAATATCAAATATATAAATCTTAAAAAAGATGAAAAAGATGGAAAAGATAATAAAAAAATTAATGAAAAAGAACAAATATATAAAAAAATTAAAATTCAAAAAAAGGAAGAAAATATAAATAATAGGAATTATAGAAGTTTAAGTAAAGAAAGAGATAAAAGAAAAGCAATACAGAGTATTATTAATGAAGATAATACTATTTCATTAAATAATTTAAATATAAAGTTAAACTCCTTATTGAAAAACTATAGTAGTTTAAAGAGTTTAAATAATAGTTTAGATTTGAAAACAAAATTATCTAATTCAATGTCTGATTTTGATTTATCTAATTGTGATAAATTGATTAACAAAATTAGATGTCAAAAAAAATTGTATGAAATATTATATAATGTAAAAAAAAATGTTTAATAATATATAATATAAATAGAAAATAATTTTGGGTTCTATTAAAATTGAAATAAGTTTTTATATTATTAATAAATATTTATATTTAATAATATTTTATAAAATTAATATAAAATAATTTTTTAAATAATTAATTTTATAAATTCAAATGGAATCAAATGAATATATAACAATAGATATTGAAATAAAATATTCTAATCAAAAAAATTATGGTGATACTCAAATAGAAGGAAATATAGAATTAGATTCATTTCAAAGTTCAACTTCATATAAAATATTATCAAATAAAGTAAAAGGTACATTTATTGAAAGACAATTAAGTAAAAATAAAGGTAAAAATTACATAAAGATGTCTCTTCAATCAAGACAAAATGTTATAACAATTGATTCATTAATTGATTGTTTAGAACTTATTAATGATCCATCATATGATATTTTATATACAAAAGAAAATATGATATCATATTTATTTGCTTTTACAATTTGTGAAATGAATGATAAAAAAAATGATTTATTAAATAAATTATTATATGAATTAGGTGAAAGTGGAATAACTTATTTTATTCAAGTAATTTCAACATTAAATGAAACAAAATTAAAAAATTATGTTTATTATTTAATTAAACACATTATAAATAAAATGAATGGATTTTCAGGAATAAAATATGAAACATATAACTATGATAATATAGTACAATTTACAATATCAACATATTTAAATATAAATTTAAATCCATTATCAAATTCTCCATTCACCTTCGAAGATAATAAAATAGTATATAACACTGGAAATGGTTTAACAAAAGCAAATTTAAATTTCATTCAAGGAATAAATGAAAAATTAAATGAACCTTTATTAAAATTTTACACTTATAACAATTATTTTAATGTAGGTAAAATATTAAGAAGAAAAAGTGATGAAAGTTTATTGACAGGAGACGATTATCCACATTATTATGAATTAACATTAGAAAATGATGAAAGTATAACATTATTTGCAATAAGAGAATCAGAAAATTCAAATTTTATTCTAAGTACAAATATAAATGACTTTTCAAAATACGGTCCTTATTATTTAGGAGAAATTGAAGTTAATTATTGGGGAACTTTATTTAATATTTATGATAATGGATATGAAGATTCTATTTATAATAAAATTCCAAAATTAATTTTTAAAAAAAGAAGATTTTTAGGAAAAATTATTTATGAAACTAATATTATGGGTGATTGTCCTAGATTTTTTAATATTGATGTTGTTAAAGATGATAATTCTTATGTTCATTTAATTAATATGAAACCTAGATGGAATAATAAAATGGGATGTTATACTTTAAATTTTTATGGTAGAGTTAAAAAAGCTTCTGCTAAAAATTTTCAAATTATTGAAAAAGGTGATGAAGATAATATCTTATTACAACATGGGAAAGTTAGTAAAAATGAATTTAATATTGATTTTAGAAAACCATTTTCACCTATTTTTGCCTTTGCTATTAGTCTTGCTGCAATTGGGAAAAAAAGAGTTGTAAGTTAATTTTTTTATATATGATTAAATATTACTTTAATAATATATTTAAATAATTTTTATATATAAAAAAAAATTTTATATTCATTTTAAAAAAAAAAAAAAATTAAAAATAAAAATAAAATATATCCTAATCAATTTATAAAACCAAAACCCAAAAAAAAATAAAATAAAAAAATCCAAAAAATGAAGCTTTTAAAAGTACTATTTCTAATAACCTTAATCTTCAATGCCCAAACAACATTAACAAGATATGAAAAAATTCAACTTCTCAAGAGTTTAGAAGAATTATCAGAACCAGTACCCTCAAAACCAGGAAACAATTTAAGAGGAAATGTAGTAGATCCAATAACAGCAGCAGCAGGAATAGTAGCATTAGCATGTGCAATATATCAAGTAGCAGTATTTCTCTTTGGTTATAGAAAAACAGTAGATTTTTATGATATTCCAATGGAAAGAGGATTTGATGAATTTGACTCAAAAGCAATTATAAACTATGTTCATAGTATTCGTAAAGGAAAATTACCAAAAGTTAAAAAAATATATAAAGAAGTTTTAGGAATAAAACCTAATGATAGAGAAAATAATGAAATGATTGATCATATGTTTGAATTTATTGAATTTGAAGATATGAATGGTTGGGGTAAACAAGATATTTTATTTAAACTCAAAAGTGATAATAGTAGAGTTAGTTATGGTTCTGTTCTTGCTAGACATGATACAACTGAAAATGGTGAAGATTTATTTCATTTTGTTTTAATGACTACTGAAGCTAAATTTAAAATGGCTCCTAAATTACAAATGAAAGTTACTACTTCTGGTTTTGGTATTGTTAGTAATAAAGTTGAAAGTGAAATTGTTGAAGTCCCTAATTCTATTACTCCTGAAGATATTCAATCTGTATTCTATTTTTTTAATTTTGTTTGTTTAAAACAAATGGCTAATTATTTTGGACAAAAGTTTGAATATCCTAAAATTAAATTAGATGATAAAAGTAAGAAATAAGGAAGTAATGATGAATAAATTTTTTTTGAATTTTTAAAATAATTTATTATTAGAAATTTAAGAAAAGGATATTTTATATTTTTGTTTTTTTTTTGGTTTAAATTATTTTTTAATAAATATTATGATTTAGTAAAAATGGATTATTAAAAATACATTTTTTATGTATTTAGAATATGTAATAAATAAAATAATGTATGATTAATGTGATAATTTTAATTGTTAAAAAAATTTTGAAAATCATTTTCAATTTTTCTTTATTTTTAATAAAGGTGTATTTTAAATTGGTTCCTAATATTCAAATGAAAATAATTAAAAATAAATTAAGGAAATTGTATTTTCTCTTACTACTAATGAAATTAATGATGTTTTTTATTTTCATAATTTTATTTGTTTGTAAATCTCTCCAATTATTTTGAAATTAGCTATATCAATTACCTAATATTCAATTTCAACCTAAATAAAATTTTTTGTTTATTTTTTTTAGTTTTTTGGAAAATTAAAAATTAAAAAATATAATTAGATAGTTATTTTTTTTTATTTATGATTTATAAGAGGGTTTTATTTTTATAATATGAATTATATTCAATCAAGATTTTTTTAATTTTTATTCTCACAAAAAATTTTTAATAAATATAATATTTTTCATTTAAAAAATATGTATAATAAATATTCATTTTATTATTTTATATAAAAAAATTTATTTATATATCATCATTAATATCATCATCATCACTTAATTCTTTTTTTTTCTTTTTTCCCTTTTTTTTAGATTTAACTTCAACAAAACCTTCATCATCAACATTATTTTCATTAGCTCCTTTAAAAAAGTTATATTGTTTCTGGATAACTTCTTTTTGAATATCATTTAATTTATTATTCCCTTTCTTATTATCATTATCATTTAAATCTCTGAAATTTTCACCAGTTCTTTGTATAAAACCATATTCTTCAATAAATCCACCTTCTTTTTTATTTGAACAACAATTTTTACAAGTATAAATTACTATTGTTCCAATATCAATAAAAGAAATTTTTTTTTCTAATAAAAATAAATATGGCATTATTTGAAATTCAAATTCAATATCACTTTTACAATTTTTACATTTTGTATTTGAAACAGTTAAAATATTATTTTTTGTAAACCATAATGGAAAATAATTATTTCTATAATATCTTAAAATTTGAGTATTATTATAATTAACAACTGAAGAAAAAACATTAAATATTATATCTTCATCTAAATTTAATATTTTATCATTTTCTTTTTCTTCTTCTGTTTCAACTTCTATTTTTTCAATATTTACATTTGGATTTTCTAAAAGATATTTTTTAGTCATTTCATTATATTCATTTAATTCATTTTTATCTGAAATTTTTAAAGTTGGATCATCATCATCAATAATATTTGATAAACTTTCATTTGATTTTAAACTTTTTTCCTCACATTCATTATAATATGAAAAATATAATTTTGAAGCTTCTTTTTTTTCTTCTGATGTTGTTATTAAATATTCATCAATAATATTTTCAGAAAGCATTTCATTAACTTCTTTAATTAATTTATCTTCTTTAATAAATGAAATATTTTTTATATTTTCTCCATTAAAATAACTTGATTCTTCAGGTAAATTAATTCTTAAAACTTTAACATTATTTTTATATTTCCAACATTTATCACAATAAAAAACATATAAAAATCTGTGAAATGCATTATCAAAATCATTTAAAGGACAATAAATTTGTAATAAAAATGATAAATTTTTTCCACAATTGCATTTAAAAAAATCTTTATTTATATTATTTTCTAATGGAGCAATCCAAATTGGTAAACCTCCTAATTTTGAAGGGAAATTTTTTATATTAAAATCTGATTCTTTTCCCTTTTCTGCAAAACCCAAATAAACTATATTATCATTATCAATTTCAATTTTAGATTCCATTGAAATTAAATAAAAAATAATATTTTTTATATTTTTATTAGTTATCTATAAATAAATAAATATAATTATAATATTTATGTATTCAAATTCTGTCGAATATTTGAATAATAGATCTTTTATATATAAATTCAATCAACCATTTAATCAAATTATTGAATTTTATACAGATATAGATATTTTTAAAAAAATTAATTTCTTTGGATTAATTGAAAAAATAGACAATTCAAATAAAAAGAAATTTTACGAAAAAGATTATATAATGGTATTCAATTGGAAAAAAGTAATTAAAATTGAATTGATTACTATTGATCATTATCAAAAACAAGGAGAATTTTCATTTAGTATGAAAATAAATAAAATAAACTCATTTAAGTTACCATTTTATATAATTATAACTACAAAATTTTTAAAAGACATTTTTGATAATTCAACTTTAATGATATATGAAATAGGAATTGGAAATCCATATCAAAATTATATTGCAAATAATATTTTAAGTTTAATTATAAACAGCCCATATTTAATACAAGAAAAAGAATTTCTGAAAATAAATGATTTAATGGAAAAATATATGACATTTTGTAAAAAAGAATATATAATTTATGAATCAATTTTAATAAATAAATCACCTTTAGAAATTTGGAATTTTTTAACTAATGTTTCATATCTTGTTAATATTGTTTTAAAACTTCCAAATCATAATATTTATACTAAAGGTGAAAAAGGAAAAGTTGGAACAAATTCTATTATATATAATACTAAAAATGGATATAATATAAATTTTAGGATTAAAAATGCTAAAATCAGTAATGATAAGATTATAGTATACTTGAAAAAAGATGTAAATAAAAAAAAAGCTGTAAATAATAAATTGAAAATTATTATTACAGAAATATCTAAAAATATTGCTTTATTACAAATTGAACAAAATATTCCCATTTGTTGTAATGGCAATATTGTTGACATTTTAACAAAATTTACCAAATATTTTCTTAATAAATGTAAAATTCATATTGAAAAACATTAATATTTTATAAATTTTTGACTAAAAAATATAAAATAGATATTAGATATAGATATTATCAATATAGTATAATATATTCAAATAGTATGTTAAAAATTTATAAATTTTAATTTCTATTGGGTAAGAAATGATTTAAAAATAAAACATTTGAATTAAAATTTATAGTTTTATTAGGAAATATAAATAATTTTTATTAAATTTTAAGTATTCATATTATAAATAAATATCTAAAAAAATTTTTATTCATCAAAATAATAATATATAAAAACTAAATCATTTTCCCTTATTTTAATGTCAAAATTTTGATTTCCCATAATTTTTTTAATAACATTATCATTAAATGTAATTCCATTATTATCAATTTTAATACTAATTTTTTTATTTGAAAATCTCAAAGAAACAAATCCAATATTTTCAGTTTTTTTATTCATAAAATAATCATCATAATAAACATAATATTGTCCAATAATTAATTTATTATGAACAATTTGATACTGTTCTCTAATATTTTCAGAAACTAAAATACATTCAGATAATTGTGAATGAACATTATCAAATTGACTTTCAATTCCAGAAATATCATTAAAGAAAAAAGGAGTATTATGAAAATAATTAAATATAAAATTATAATTATAATTCATTGTATTTTTTTCAAAAATAGTATTACCAAACATAATAAAATGTGTTAATTTAAAATAAGTTTCAAATGATTGTTTTTCATATAAAGGTTCACATAATCCTTTCCAATCATCAACAGAACTTTTTCTATTTAAAAGTAAAATAAATTGTCCTTTTTTTAATACACCTCCTGATTGTGGTCTATCATTAAATAAAGTAATTTTTCTATCAAAATTATTTTTATCTCTCATTGACATCATTGAAGTAACTGGATAAAAATTATTTGATACTGTTTCATTATGTACTGATTCAAATTCTTTTTGATAATTTTTTATTCTTCTTATCATTCTTAATCCATTTGAATCTGTAAATATTTCTGGTTCAATTCTATCATTTAATGTAACTTCATTTTCAATATCAGATTCAAGTACCATTGAATAACTTTTACTTTCATCTCTTTTTTTATCCTCATCTAATATTGTATCAATTTTAACAAATGATGGTTCATGATAAAAAGTAATTATTGAATAACATAAATTTTCAAATCTAAAAATAAAACTTGTTGAAATATTTCCTTTTATAATTTTACTATTTTGAAATATGATATTATTTTTATTTGGAAATTCTTCAATTGGAGTAAAAATATAAGCACCGTCGGGATTACTTTCTTTTGGTCTTGTTTTAGATTTTTGTTCAGTTTGATTATTAAAATGTGTATTATAAATACCATACCAAATTGAAAAATTGTATTTTTCAACATTATTATTTTGAAAATATTCAATATTAAAACTTGCATTTTTTTTATTAAAAGTAATTGATTTATATCTTCCTATATTATTTAATACTTCAATATTATCATTTTTAAATTCGAAAATATTTGGTAATGGATTATTTGTTTTTATTAATTTAAATGAATATAACATTATATTTTGAGAAAAATTCCATATAAATGAAAGAATACATTTATTTGAATAATTAAAATCTTTTATATTAAAACAAAAAAAATCAGATATTATTTTATTTCCAGAATTATCAAATATTTCTAAATTATTATTTTCTTTTATAAATTCTAAATTAATTAATAATTTACCATTTATTCCTGGATTATATAAACCAAGAATTGCTTGATTAGAAGAATTTTCTTTAAATTCATATATAATCGAAATATTCTGCTCAACAATTTCATTATTAAATACAATTTTATTTAATTTAAAACTATTTTGAAAAACATTATTTAAAGATTCAGTAACAACATTATAAGAATGAGTTTGATTTTTTTTTATCATATTAATAAAATCTAAATTAACATACTCTTTAGAAGTTCCAGTAATAGTATCATGATGAATTAAAAAACTAATTAACTTAAATTCATCAGTTAATAAAGGAACTTCATTTAAATAATTTAATCTCAATTCAACTAATAATCTAGCAAAAACCATATAACTATTAGAAAATTTCCTAATTAAACCTTTTAAATAAGGTCTTGATGAAAAATATCCAGTCCAATAAGTAAAAGGTCTTTCTGCAAAAGGAAAAAATTCATTTTGTTCTTCAATTCTAAAATTAACATTTTCTTTTAAAACTTCTTCAAAATATCTACTAGGAGTAGAATAAAACATATTAATTTCTTCACCATTAATTTTATTAGTTTTAGTATAATTAATAATACCTTCAATTTTTTCAAAAATAAACTCTTCAGGCATATAAGTAAAATCATCCCCTAAAAAAAATAAATAATTATCATGTTTAAAACCACTTCTCGTTTGATTAATAACTTTAATTAAATTATAAGTATAAGTATCATATTTAGTATTATTTTGAAAACTTTTTTCAACTAACCAAGGATAATAAAAATTTAATCCATAATGAATAGGAATAATATGAGTAAAAATCATATTATTTTTATTTTTTAAAGGTTTCCAAAAAAATTCTAAATTACTATTATAAATCCTTGTCATAGTATCTTGAAAATCAATTCTTTCCATAACTAAATATTTAAAACCTAATTTTGAAAAAATATAAGCATTACTTAAACTATGACCAAAAGGATCTAATTGCCAACCTACTAAAACATCTTTTCCAAATTCGCTTTTTATAAATTGTAATCCTGATCTCATATTATTAATAATTTCTTGATAATAAGGATTTGCTTCATCATTCATTACTTGACCGCCTCCTGCAAATTCTATTCTTCCTTCTTTTACTAAATCTCTTATTATTTGTCTTTTTGATTCATCGATATCTTGATTGTACCATTTTTCAAAATTTACCACTTCACATATTATGAATGTTCTTTCTTGAGATTGGATTAATTTTTTTAACATGTTATCATATATGAAATGTACTCTTTGATTATAAAATTCTGAAAATGATAATATCCAACCGGGATCTTGGTGAGTATGTGGGATTAAGTGAATGTTTAGTTTTGGTTTTATTAATTTTAAAAGAAGAGAAATTAAAATTAAGGGAATTTTCATTAAATAATGTTTTTTTAATTTTTTTTTTAATTTTAAATATTTAAGATAATTTAAAATATTATTTTTTTATTAGATTTTTTGGAATTATAGTTTTTATTTTTTTTTTTAATATTTTTTTATCAAAATAAAGTTTTTTCATAAATATAAAAAAAATTTAATATTAATTTATTTACATTTATATAAAATACATTTTTTTTTTCATTTTTAATATAAATAACAACAACCTTGTTCTCCTTTTTTCTTTTTAAAATGTAATTTTTCTGTTATAAATGGATCAATTTCAAGTCTATTACTTACAGTCATAAAAATTTCTCTAAATATTTCTTCTCTATTAATATAAACATTTTTCTTTGATGTTGCAATTTGATATTCTTCAATTAATTTATTTAACTCTGCTTGTTTATCACTATCAATTTTTTTATCATAATTTCCTTCTGATTCATTGAATTCATCACTTTCACTTTCCATTATTTAATTATTTATTTTTTATTCATAATATATATTTTTTAAAAATAAAGAAAGGTAACTTATAATTAAATAATATAAATTTTTATTTATTTACATAAAATAAAAAAAATATTTATATTTATAATTCAATATACATTTTTTATTAATTGGATTTTTTATTTTTCATTTTTTTTATTATTATTATTATTAAGACTTAATTTTCTTTTTTCATTAAAACTTCCATTATTATATTTTCCATTTGAACAATTTTCAATTGTCATTGATAAATTTATAGTAACTTTCTTTTCAAAAGGATAATTCATTTTTCTACTTTTTCTTCTATTACTTTTATTCTTAATTCCATTATTATTTAAAGAATATTCTTCATCTTCAGAAATAATTCCAATTTGATTACTACTTAATTTAATTAAACTAGAAGAAGATTTATTAATAAAAGATGAATTTAATCTTATTTCATTACTTCTTTTTTCTTTATATGAATATACACTTCTTTCAGGAGAAAAAGAAAATCTTTTTAAATCATTTGATCTTAATGACATTGATCTTTCTACTGATGAATCACCTCTACTATCTAATCCTGGATCATAATTTGTTGACATATCTAAAAATTTATTATAATGATTTTTCATATTATTAATATTGTATTCAATATTAGGTTCATTTTTAAAATTTTTTGAAATATTAAAATTTCTATTTGGAATTCTTGAATTTCTTTTATTATTTGTATTTTTTAATTCAATTTTTTTATGTGAAATATTATTTTTTTCATTTTTTTTATTTCCTTTATTATTAATTTCATTATTATTATTAATATTATTATTTTTATTTATATCATTAATTTGAATAAAATTCTTAAATTTCTGATTAAGAATACTAACTAAACTTTTAAAATTAGAATTTTCAATATTCCCATTTTCATTATCATTAGGTGAATTTAAATTACTATTATTATATTTAATATCTTCATTTTCTTCTTCAGAATCAACATTAATGATATTAATATTATTATTATCATTTTTATTAAAATTATTATTTTTAATATTAATTTGATTATAAAACAATTTTTGTTTTTGAATATTAAAACTACCACAAAAAGAACTTGCAACTAATCTTCTTGCAATATAATCTAAAACATTAATTGGTTTTTCTTCATCAATTAATAAACTTTCATCATCATCTTCATCATAAATAAAAGGATTTTTTTGTATAGTTTGATTTTTTCTTTTATTAACTTCAGATTTATAATTTTTATTATCATTATTTTTTCTATGAGAAGGAGTTTTATTTTTAAAATCAAAAGCATAAGAAACTTTTTTTGAAATGGAAGGAGTTGATAATATTTTTTGATTTGAATTTTGAATATCATGAAAATTATTATTTAAATTAGAGGAAGTAGTAGTAATAATATTTGTAGAAATAGTTTCATTTTTATTAATATCTCTTGTAATTGATTTAATTTGAATTTTTTCTTTTGGATTACTTTTATTATTAATAATACTATTATTTTTACTTTTTTTATTTGAAGCATTTAATAAAAGTAAATTTGGATCTTTAATTGTTGGTGTTGCAATACTATGTGAAAATTCTTTTATTTTCTTTTTTATATTTGTTGTTATTTTTATATTTGGTAAATTTGGACTTGATTTTTTTTTAACATTTGTTTTTTTAAAATGTGAATTTTTATTATTTATTGTATAATTTGTATTTGATGTTTTTTTTAAGTAATTTGAACGAGATGAAGTTTGTTGTACTATTATTTTATTTCTTTGTTGAGGTGTTTGTTTTATTAAAGCATTTGAACTTTTTAAATAATGATGACTGTTATTATTTGATAATTTTGGTTTACTTTGTGTTGTTTTAAATTTATTTTTTTCAAAATTATTTTTCATTTGTTGTTCTAAGTTATTTACTTTAAATATATTTACATTTGAAGATGCATTTATTATTTTTTTCTTTTTATTTTTACTTTTTGTTGCTATTTCTACTTTAAAAGGTTCTTCTAATTGTTTACTTTTTTGAATAAATGTTCTTTTATTTTCATTTTTTATTATATTTTTTTGACTTTTTAAATTAGAAACTTGTTGCAATTTTAAATGATTTAATACTGGAGTTTCAGCTCTTTTTTCTTTTATTTTCAAATCTATAATTGTATTATTTTTTTCTTCTTCTTTTTGAACAATATGATTAATAAAACTTTTATTAATTTGAATATTTTTTTTATCAATAAAATTATTTTCATCATTATTTAAACAATTATTATTAATATTTCCATTATTTTCTTTATTATCATTATTTTCATTAAAATCATTATCATTATCATTTTTCGGTTTATCTCTTATAACAATTTGAACTTGTGGATTTAAATTATTATTATTATTTAAATTAGACATTCCATTTTCTTTTCCATAATTATCTTTCGTAACTTCAATAGTACAAATATTTTCAATTTCCATAATATTATTTTTCCCTTTATCAGAATTAATCTTATCATCATCAATATCAACTTTTTCCATATTATTAATATTAACTTGATTAACATATCCAATTAAATTTTTATCTTCTTTAATATAATTTTCAAAAACATCACTCGTTAAATCACTAATACTTTTATTGCCATCTCTAATAAATTTCTTTAAACAAAGATAATAAATACAAGTAACAGAATCATATTTATTATTAATTAAATTTTCTCTACATTTTTCTTTATCAAAACCATAATTTTCAACCATAGATAAAATATTTTCATCAACAGGAACTTTATTAACACCAATAGTTAATCCAGGAGTTAAATGAGGATTAATAAAATTAAACCAAGGATGTTTTTTAATTTGTTCAATAGTAAATCTTTCAAAAGGATTAATCTTTAAAATATTACTAATTAAATTTTTAGCATCATTAGATAAAAAATTAGGAATAATATAATCATGATTTAAAATTTTTTTACAAATAATTTCTTCTTTACTTTCATTAAAAGGTAAATAACCACATAACATAGCATATAAAATAATCCCACAAGACCAAATATCAGAAAAATTTCCATTATAAGAATTACCATTTAACATTTCAGGAGGTGCATAAGAAGGAGTTCCGCAAGGAGTATTTAAATAAGAATTTTTATTATAAAATGTACTCAAACCAAAATCAGATATTTTTATATTTTTATTACTATCTAATAATAAATTTTCTGGTTTTAAATCTCTATGAATTATATTTTGTTGATGTAAATATTCTACTCCATTTATTATTTGTTGAAATAAACGACATGCTTCTTTTTCTTCAATTTTACCTAATTTTACTATGTAATCAAATAATTCTCCTTTTTCACAATATTCCATTACAATATATAAACTTTTTTTACTTTCCATTATTTCATATAATTGAATTATATTTTTGTGATGAAGTCTTTTTAGAATATTTATTTCTTTTTTAAAACGAATTACGTCTTTTTCATCTTCTAATAATTTTGATTTATCTAATATTTTAATTGCTGTTTTTTCTCCTGTATGTATTTGAGTTGCTACTTTCACTTTTGCAAATGCACCTTCTCCTAATGTTGATCCTAATATATATGGTCCTTTGTTTTTTAAAGGTTTTATATTTTTTGGTGATTTTGGGGAAAGAGATAATATTTCTTTTTCTTCATTCATTTTTTATTAATTTTATTGGTATTATTTGATAAAATAAATAATAAATATAGAATAATTTTATATTAAGTGAGTTTTATTTAATTTTTTTTTTATTTTTTTTTTTTTTGATTTTTGGAAAAAATTTTATTTTGATTTTTTATAAATAGAGTTTTTGAGGGAGGTTTAAACTTAAACTTGGTAAATGAATTGGTTTTTTTTTTCTATTTTCATTACTTTCATTTTCATCTTTTTTTGATAAATAAGACATTTTAATTTTTTCTGAAATTTCATTCATATAATTACCAATTAATATTTTTTGTGCCATTAATTTTCTTTGTTTTTTAATATCTGATTCATGTACTTTAATATATTTTAAATTCTTTATTTTTTTTGGTGTTCTATTTTCCATTGTTTTAAATATTTTTTTATTACTATCACTTAAATTAATATCATTATTACTATTTGGTAAATAATCTTGTTGTGTAATTAATAATGGATTATTATTTTTTAATTGTTGAAAATTATTTCTACTTTTACTTTGTATTTTATCTATATTTGTATAATCATTTAATAAGTCTCTTTGAATTTTTTGTAATCCTTTTTCTCTATTTACATTCTTTAAATATATTAAATAATCTTTTTTTCTTTCTGATTTTATTCCTTCTTTTATTTCTTTTATTACATTATTATCTATTTCATAATCGTCATTATTACCTTGAGAAATAAGAATTTTAAGAGTTTTTAACTTTTTTTTTAAATTTATTTTATTTGGTTTAATTCCTTTTTCTTCTTTTGATAATATTTGAAATAAAGTATCATGTTTAAAAATTGTTAAATTTTCAATTAAGTCTTTTTCTCTTAAATAAAATTCTTTATCTTGTTGTATTTTCCTAAATTCTTCTTTCGATAAATTTTTTAAAAATTCTTGT
Organism: Isotricha prostoma; assembly: GCA_023807205.1. Lineage (NCBI taxonomy): Eukaryota > Ciliophora > Litostomatea > Vestibuliferida > Isotrichidae > Isotricha > Isotricha prostoma. Next base: position 26,913 of record JAJMZS010003206.1, read on the forward strand.
GATATTAAATCATAATTAATTGTAAATGGAGTTGTATTTACATAATGAATTGATTCATCTTTTGGTTTTCCATTATAAAAATGTTTACTTTGATTTATTTTTTGTTTAATATATGGAATTGTTTTTGGATAAGATAATACTTTGAAATTAAATAAGTTTAATTTTTCTAAGAAATTACTACATCTTGGATAACCACATTTTTTTAATATTTGATATATTTTTATTTTTAAAGGAATTTTATGTCTTTTATCTAATGAATTCATTAATCTATTATATTTTAAATTATTTCTTTTATATAGAATATATTAATTATAAAATGAAAAAAAATAAATTTATAATTTTATATCTTCCTATATATAGAAAAATATTGTTAAAATAATTAAGGATTATTAATTAAAATATTAACTTGATATATAATATTCATCTATATCTTTTTTATTTTCAAATTCTTCTCCTTCTTCTTCTTTAATTGTATTAATAAGTAAATTTTTTAAAGAAAAATATTGTTCAATATATAAATTAATTTTATCCTTAAATTTATTTTCATTTAAAATAATCTTTTCTAAATCTTCAGAATAATTTTTACTACTTCCATTATATTTATCAATTTTTTCTCTATTATCATTAATATCAATTAAAATATTATTTTTAATATTATCTAAATTTACTTTATCAACATTTAAAAATAATTTATTTAATTTATCTTCAAAATTATCTTTATCTTTAATATTATCCATTTCTTTTTTCTTTTTATTAACATTCATTCCAGATTTAAATTGTTCTTTTTCCCATTCATAAATCATATTTTCATTTTCTTCTTCATCACTTATATTTTCATCATTAACCATTTTATAAATATCTTTTAATATTTCTTTAGGTGCCTTTGATTGACCATATAATCCATCTTCATTTTCTTGAATTAAATTTTTTCTTTGATTTTCTTTTACTTTTTTAATTGCTTCAATTTTATCTTTTAATATTTTATTAAATTCTTCATCATTATCTGGTATTTCGTTTATTATTATTTCTTCTTCTTCTTCTATATTTATTTCTTCTGGATTATTATTATTTTTTATATCGAAATTATAATTTTTTTCAATTTCTTTTATTTCTTTTTCATTTAATGGTTCAAATATTTTATTTATATCTTCTTCTGCTCTTCTTTTTTGAGATATGAAATTATCATTTATAAAATCTCCTGTATTTCCTATTTTACTTTTGTAATTATCTGGTCTATCAAAAATATTTGTTCCATATTGATTTGTTTTTTTATCATTTGTTTCTTGATTTTTTTCTTCTTTACTAAATTCAATTATTTCATTATTATCTTTATTATTATTTATAAAATTATTTCTTCTGAAATTATGTCTTCTATTAAACATTTTATATATTTTAAATATATAATAAATAAAAAAAAACAAAACAAAATAATATTCAAAAAGTTGAAAAAAAAATAATAAAAAAAAACCTAAAAAAACAAAATGAATGACACAAATATTCCTCATTTAAATTTATACATTAAACCGGAATTATTCGATCATTTAATATATCCAATATCAACAAAATTAGATGATAATTCAATAATAGTATTATTTCGTAAACTTCGAATTTTTAATGAACAAGACTTTAAAATTTCATTAAAAGAATGGACACAAAGAGCAAAAGAAATAGGTTTAACAGAAAATGAATCAAAAGTATTATTTCAAACATATAAAATATTCGATAGTGATAATCCAGAATATTTAAGTAATGTAAATTCAAGATATGAATCATCAAGTAATAAAGATACTGTAAATGCAAGTTATTTTGGTTTATATTTTGTTTTACAAACATATTTACAAAGAACAAAAATAAGTTTAAATATAGAAAAAAATGATAAGAGTCCTTCTTCTTATTTAAATTCTCCTTTAACTTCACCAAGAAGTAAAAATGTAAATACATTTAGAAATCAAAATCAAGAACAAGAATATCATTATATGGTTAATTTTATAAAAACAAATTTAAAATTATTTTTAAGAATTATATCTAGTGATATTCATAATTCTGAAACTAATATTAGTCAAAATGAATTTAATACATTGAGATTTTTATTTAAATTAGATGGTGAAATATCTAATACAGATAAGCAAAAAAAACCTTTATCATCATATACAAATTTTTTTGAAAATAAAATCCCAGGAATAAATAAAATAAATATGAATATTATAAATGACTTCTTACAAAATTCAATATCAAATGATCCTCCATTAGACTCAGATTATATTCAAATAAAAAATTTATCAAAATGCGTAACAATAAAAACAAGTACAGACGTTCAAAATAAAAATATAAAAATAACTCAATGTGAAGATAGTTACATATATATAAATACACATATAGTAAATTGTAAAATATCATATTGTACAAATTGTACAATTGTAATTGCAGTAGCAAGTAAAATAATAACAATAGATAAATGTGAGAAATGTCAAATTTCAATAATATCAAATTTAACAAGAATTTCAAATGCAATTGATACAAATGTTTATATGTATTCTGTATCGGAACCAATATTATTTGGTGATAATAGAGGATTAAGTTTAGGTCCACATAATGTTACTTATAATGATTTATATTCTTTTATTAGAAGTTCTAAAATTTTATTATCACATCAAGGAATTAAAAATTTTTCTATTCCTATTAATTTAAATCCTAAAAATGATATTAATATTATTTCACCTGAACATTTTAATACAATTGTTGTTCCTTTTGATAAAAATTCAATTGGATATAAATTAACTCCTAAAATTTATATTGAAGCTATTGAAAAAAAATATGAAACTTATAATAAAATTAAAAATATGATTAAAAATTCTGGTTTAAGTGAAGAGGAAGAAAAAAATTTTCATAGAGCTATTCAAGGTTATTTTAGAGAATGGTTAGTTACAAGTGGAAATTTTAAAACTATGAATAATATTGTTAAAATGATTGATTCACCTTTTTTTAATTTTAAATAATTATTTATCTTATTAATTGATAAAAATTATATATTTAAAAATTGATTTTTTTTAATTAAAAAAAAAATTAAAAATAATAAATTTATATTAACAAAAATTATTATTAAACATATATATTTTTTTTCTTATTTTTTATTTGAATTTAAATATTCTTGATAATTTATAAAACCATCTTCATCAATATTATATTCACTTAATATTTGATCAATTTCTTCTTCATTCATTTTTGGTTTAAAAACTAACATTGCATGCTTTAATTCTTTTGAATTTATAAAACCAGTTTCATTTATATCATAACATTTAAAAGCTTGTTCTAATTCATCATAATAATCATCATTTTTTTTTATTTTACATAATGAAATAAAATCATTTAAATTTATTTTTTCTTTTCCATTTTTTTCATTTATTTCTAAATATTCAACTAATTCTTTTTCTGTTATTAATATTCCTAAACATCTCATTGCATTTTTACATTCTTTTATTGTTAATGTTTGTTTTTTATTTGGAAGGAAATAATTAAAAAATTCTTCATAAATTATATTATCTTCTTCTTTTTCACTATTATTTATTGATGATACATTTTTAAAAGTATTTTTTAATATATTTTCATTTTCTTCTTTTTCTTCATTTTCTATTTCTTCATTTTCACTTTTATTTTCTTCATTTTCTATTTCTTCATTTTCATTTTTATTATTATCAATTTCTTCTTTTTCTTCATTTTCATTTTGACTGTCACTATTTAAATTTTTAAAATAAGACATTTAATTTAAAAAAATAATTATTTTGTAATTATAATAAAACAAAATAAAAAAAATATAATATCAACAAAAAAAAAGAAATAAAAAACAAAATAAAAAATACTTAACTTTCTTCATCTCCTTCTTTATTCTCTTCCTCATTATTATCATATTCAATAGGTTCATTACTTTCTTTTTTATGACTTTCATCATCATTTTCATTATTAGTTTGACTATTTTTACTACTTTTAACATCTTCACTTTCTTTGTTTACATTACTACTTTTCTCATCATCTTTTTTTGAACTTTCAATAACATCATTAACAAATTCTTTAGATTCACTTTTCATATGTCTTTTTTCAGAATTAGTATAATCATATTTACTAGTTTTCCCTTCTTCAGTTCCATAACGTTTTGAAGAATCAGAAATATTATCATCAACTTTACTATAACTTCTAATTGTTCCTTTTCTTGATTCTTCATTTCTAAAATTATCCATTTCATTTTTATTCATTTCATTCATTTTTCTTATTTCTAAAATAGGAATAAATTCAAATGGTTCGAAATTTGGTGCAGTTGTAAAGTTATAATTTCTTAATTTTTCATTTTCATTTAATGCAAATGCTGCAAATGATCCATAATTTGTTTGTCTTCTTTCCATTTCTTCCATTGCTAATTTATGAGATGATAATTGAATTCTATTTTTTATTAATTCATCTATATTTGTTTCAAAAACTTTTAGTTCATTATTTTTTATCTTCATATCTCTTTCTAATATTATTTTTGAACGAAGTGTTACTTTGTAATTTGGCATTATTTCTTGTAATACTTTTTCTTTCTTTTCTTCTTCTTTTTCTTCACCCATTTTTACAAATTCTTGTAAATTTTTTGCTCTTAAATTGTCTTTCTTATACATTTTTTCATATTCTAATAAGTAATATGCACATTTTTCATATACGTTATCTGTTGGTAATTGGTTTTGAACTAATTTTCTTAATGTATATTCATAGCCATCTATTATTCCTGATGATTGTAAACTATCTATTAAATCTTTGTCTATCATATTTTTATTTTATTTTTTTTATTTTATTTTTAATTTTTTTATAAATACGTTATTTAGCAACTTTTATTTAAAAATTAAAATATATTAAAATAGAATATCTAAAAATAATAAAATTATATTTCTTCTCTAAAAAAAAAATTAACGTTTCATAAATCATTTCATAAAACATATAAATGTCAATAAATACATTATATCTATTACTAATATCATTAATAATAACAAAACAATATGAAAATAACTTCAAACCAACAATAGGAATATATGCAATGCCATATCCAACAAATGATTATTCAATTTATAATCAAACACTAGTAGGAATATCATATATAAGATGGTTAGAATCATCTGGAGCAAATGTATTAATAATTCAACAATGGTATTCAAATGAAACATTTGATGAAATATTAAATAAAATAAATGGAATAATTCTTCATGGAGGAACAAGAAATGTAGTTTTTGGTGCTAATCATACTTGGGAAAATGGTTTAGAATATATTTATTACAAAAGTTTAGAAAAAAAAATTCCAATTTTTGGTATTTGTTTAGGTCTTTCAATAATTGGTCGTTTAGTTGCAGATCAAAAATATGTTTGTGAATATGATTTTAATAATATTCATATTATAAGAGGTTTTAATGTTACTGATTATAATAGTAAAATGTTTTCTTTATTTAATGAAAGTTTATTAAATTCACTTTA